>DWDT01000183.1:0-25513 GCA_018245595.1 Microceris scylla
TGCGCGCCGTGGGTTTGAACCCGGCACCCCCGGAGTGAGGGGCTGAATTCTTAACCACTAGGCTATCACTTTATTCTAGGCTATCACTATCCTTTCTTTGGTGTTATATAAAAAGCGTCATAGCGTTCAGTGCTTTTTTTATTCGGTCAGTCTATCGTCTGGCTCTCATCGATTAAAAGATTGTCTTTCGGTCATACATCATCATCATCATCATCATCATCATCAACACCGGTCTGTTTCAATCCACTGCTGGATATACGCTTGACTTTAATTCCTAACCCTATCTTTAATTCCTAGGCCCTAGCTTCAATGAACACGTTCAAAAACCGCCGAACGCGAAACCACCCTAAAGGATCCCCAGGAACGTGACTTAGCACTAACTCCTTATTCAAAACTCGGACACTTTAAAATGTGAAATCCTCGAGAAACGGGTTGTAAAGCATATTTCTGTATTTCTTTCTTTTTCAAATTGCATCGGACGGCTATGAGTGAAATGACGCGGCGTATTGGATCATATTCGTTATGTAAAGGATTCAGGTTTTATTCCTTTTTTTTCCAGCTAGCTTTTGTGTTCCCTGAACTGTGAATGTGGAAAATAGGTGATTATCATTGTAGTTTTTTTGTGTTTTGTTAATATTGGAATTGCTTTTATGATAATGTAGAAGGACATCAGGTTTTTAAGGATAGAGATAAGCAATCGGCGCTCTCTGCCTATCACGTAATGGACGTAGAGTGATAATATAATAATAACAACCAATTTAATGAGAAAACTTTAAAAATGTCAAATGAGAAACTTTTAATGGGAACAGCAGACACAATTCTAGACTTATTGGAGTGTGGAATTTAAATCAGTCTACATGAATTCCGTTAAGCATCCAAGATTTAATATGAAAAGTGACAATTTCGAACATTTTTAAAAAGCTCAAAAAATAGCTAGAGCGATGGTCTACAGAATTCATTTTTACGGACGTATTTCGATACATTTAATAAAGCGCTGTTGTGGTGCTGGAGCAACGTGGCCGATAGTGGTTGTCAAATAGTTTTCCAATATCGTAAAGCTATTGAAACTCAGGGTCGATTTGTGTGATGTTTAGTATACTAAGTAATTAAACCAGATGAGGTGTAATGCAACCTCATACAAGGTGTATGTATGTATATCATTGTACGCGCATCAATCATTTAATAGTAATTATTTTTAACCCAGATTCAAATTACTATTCATGATAATATTTGTTTATTTCTGGACTTGGCCTGCTATATCACTGGTTTAAAGTCCAAGTATTTACAAACAGCACAAAAATAATAGTAACTGCGAAGTAAATAATACGAATTCAGATCCTTATAATGCATCATTATTCTTATTAATTATAATTCTGATTATCATTATAATAATGCATAATCCATATTTATTAATCAATAATATTCACAAATCTATAAATCTCCATATGGAAACAGACCACAACTCCACAGGAATCAGTCACAATAACGTAACAAATTCAAAATTGGAATGATTTTTTAAAAAGCGCATTCGTTCCGAGCCACGTTCATTTATAATAAGAGAAATCGACGAAGCAAAAAAAAGAAAGAAAAAAACAAAAAGCATACGAACCCTTTACGAATTTTTTCGAAAAAGAATGATCTCGTGATAAATATTGAAATATGGAATGGAGATATGATACTTTTTTTTGTTCTGTTCACTCGAACCGACCGAGCTTTTTTAAATCTGTTCAGTAATTTTTCGATTGGTTCTTATATTATAACTAGTGTCTTATTTTTGTCAGTGAAAAGAAAGTCTTGTTTCTTGTATAAATACCGCTGGTTCATCTCCAGACTATTGGTATCCGGGAATCGCGGCATTTGTTAGGGTAAATTCCCGAATTATGAGGTACGCGTATTAAGATATTTAAAAAAAATCAACTTATCAGTTACCAACAACCGCAATATTAAAACTGCACGATACTACACAATTTGCTGTTTAGCAGCAAAAGTTTTTGCGTCAATGCAGCTTTCGCTATCATATCGTAAGCATTCAATCCTGCTATGATCGCTATTAAAATTAATTTTAAACTCAGTTATAACGCATATAGAAAACAGAATCCAAAGTTGATTTGAAAAAACCGCCTCAGGACACGAAAACCATTTAAAATTAAAAAAAAACCGTGAATATAAAAACTCCTTTCCTTTACGGCGTTCCGAAGACGGTTTAATGATGGAGTCCTGATGTGTGCTACCGTTTTATGACCTATTAATTTTTAGTGGTGCTCAAACTATTGGGGTTAACACACACCAGCGTCCCGTCTCGACCCTCACGCGCTCCGACATCGAATCGCTGGATATTTTGCCTGATTGATTCATGTGTCATATTATGAAATGACTGTATAAAAATTCATGTATTGATTGAATAAATCGTTTTTAACAAGTTACAAATATTGTATTCGGATTATTTGTGGTGCAATTATGCTTATTACGATTTTAACTTAAATACCTTTATAATTAATTATAGCAACCTAAAAGGAAATTTACTGTCACTTGATTTTGCTTGATGTTAACTAAGGGACTTGTCTTTGACATAATTTATAATAGTGACGTTAACGCGTTGTTAATATTAAAGAGCATTATTTAAGAATTTTTTATACGGCCGAAATTTTTTTTGAGCCTGTCCGGTACGCACTTCCCGATACTGCATGTCAATGTGTATAGACCCGATATCGGAACGGTGTGATCCGGTGCAGCCTCACTAATCGTAACGAATGTTTGATTGGTGTTATGTTACTTGTAATTATTTTTCAATAGCGGCCCCATATTGCTTCATTATGAGCTTCGGTTGAGTTTATTTAAATTAAGCTAAAAATAAGCGTTTATGGTTCTATCTCTGGATAACTTTATGCTTCGTCCTTTCGTTTTCAGAAGCTAAAAATCAGAAAACGATTGCTTTAATTTCTACAAGAGACCGGCTCTGCGCGTGAATGTAACACAAATAAAATTTGACAAACAAATAAATATTTTTTTATAGTCATCAATTACTTTCATTTTTCTTAGAGGAAAATTTTTGTATTTTTCACCATTTACTTTAATCTTAATATAGAATATGTTACACTGTATCTTCTACAGTTAAGTTTAAGTTTAGCTCTTAACACTGTAGCAGCTACGATTAGATGAATCTTCGAATAAAATAAGCTGTATCTTCTATAATGAAATGTAATTCTAGAATACATTATCTTTTACGATGTAATTTAATATTAGATTATGATACATTTTAAGTTAAGCTTAGACTAAGAATATGATACACTGTGTCTTCCATGATACAGTTCAATCATAGATTATGATGCCATATGTAAAAATAATAACGCACGGTGGGATCAATCGATCAGTGCAGTTCAGCTGCGCTGGTCCGGGTCAGGACTGCGATGGGTGGTCTACACTAATGTTTATACTTATTGGAAACTGTTACATAAGTTTCCTAACGAGTTCTGTGTCAAGTTCTAATATTGATAATGTTTTTATATTGCTTTGAGTGAAGTATATCTAAAGAACTAAATGTGTAATTGTATCTCGATCTACACACGTTTTTTATATTCAGTGTGGCGAATAAGAAGATAAATGAACTAATGGTAAATGACTATTTGCAACACCTGAGCAGTGGTTGATGTGTTGATGACGTTGAAGAGCTTTTTTGTGCTTTTCTTGAAGAATTCCATGTAACAGGTCTCCGGGAAATCCTTATAAGGAAACTCATTCATTACTTTACACATGAAAGGTTTTAATGAGCGTGGAAACCGTGGACCGCTACGATTCCAGTTGATGGGGATGAAATAATGCAGTGGAGAAAGAATAAGGTTTCATTTTTTGGGGAGTGGTGTGATAGAAGAGCGGTGATACGAGTAGGTACCAAGTCATGTAGATCTTCAGGCCATTCACCATTGCAGAGCTGGTCGAGTACGCAGAAGTATACCAAGTCTCCGCAGATTTAAATGGTCTTCGGTCAATCATCGGGTCGTTGACGACGTGGTTTTGAAAGTGTACACACATTTATACAAATCTGACGATAATATTATTATATTTTATCGGGTACCTTACATTTTAACAGAAAAATAACATTCAACTACAAATTGGCCATAATTATAGATATTCACATTTTAATGTAGGTAAAAAAAAATATTACATAATATCACGCCAGTATTTCACCGAAAGAGTAGGCACTAATCCAGACTCGGTACTAATAGTAGACATTTGAAATTAGAAAAAAATATTTTTAAAAAAATGTCTCATATAAACATTTACATTTATACATATATAGAGCAGAAAAAAAACAAGTCTGTTATTCCTTGAAGGGGTAGGCAATTTGAAATTAGAATGACGAATTTATACAGAAATGTCTCATCTAAATATATACATATATGTATGTATATATACATACATATATATGTAGAGCAGAAAATCAACAACGGATCTCAGTAATGATAGGTATAAAGATTAAAATGCTCGGCATTCGCTCCGCCAAATTAACATTCAGAAAATACCTGGAGTTATAGTTCGCTGTGATATTAACTCAATTTTGTTCCCTCAAATCATTTCTTGAATTTAGGGTTCCGTGATCAGAGAAAATTATTCATAAATGAAATTTGTTACACCTACATCATTTCATTCATTTTTTTGTTTTAAATATACGACTAGGTATGTTTGGTTTAGCTATGTCGTGTTTTTATTTACCCTGAGAAATTAACTATAACATAATAGAACTTATTTCTTAAAATTAGAATTTAATTTTTAATAGGTTAAATAATTATATCTTTAGAAAGCATTTTCTTGGTATGTTAAATTTAATACAACAAAAAATTAATAACTTATAAAATTTAAAATCATATACGGAATCCATAATGAATTGACAATAAACGCGCTCTTGGGTAATTTTTCCATATCTTATTCGATTCCCGGAGTCTGACTAGAAAGGTATGGAGACGTGTTTATGCTAAAATATTTTTTTAAATAACAATTAATGATTAAATTACTAAGCAAATAATTATGCGTTCTTGTAACTTGGTCCATTAGTGTTTTATCAATGGCTAAGTTTAGCAATTATGCTTAATTATAGGATTAAGTAGGACGAGTAACTTCAAGACTCTATAGCTTTACATGAGGTCTAAAGATCTATTGATTAGAAAAATAAAAACAGACAGTCTGTTTTGATTCTTTATTGACATATTTTTGTTAATTTACATATAAATTCTTTCTGACAAAAAATATTTTTTAACATATAAATAGATGCTATTTGACTTGTAAAAGATTTCTTTGCATGTGAATAAAATTCCCAAATATACTATACAGAAATTCCGAATGTCGCAAAGTTATAATAATTGTGTTTCCATTATACGTATTAGTTGAGTTGAAAAGAGCTATATTTAAACATAATAATAAATAGTAATTATAGGGATAAATGATGGCTCAGTATTAATATACATAACTACAAATCTTATTACGAAATGGGTAGTACACATTTTTCTTCCAGGGTTAAGCCAGGAGACGGCCACACTCGCTAAGTCCATATTGGCAGACTTCACTCGCTTTAAGATAATATTATGGTAAACTCTAAAATATGTTAGCGCTATCTAGTCAAAAATGCACAAAAATTGTAAAGAACGGGCGCGCCAGGCGCGCGCACTGTAGTTTTCATTTAATGAAATAATTTTCAGAACACGTTAGTTTCGATGACACAAAGGTAATCAAAAGATATCACGTAAAAAAAATCGACTCCACACCCATTCCTGTTCTTTCACTTACAACACTTTGTTACGGGCCGGCGGGGGTCGTTTATTTGCGCGATCGGCTCATACTGATTTAAGCCGCGTGTCTTCGGTTCGATTCCCGGCCGGGTGCGCCCCGGTACACACACGGCTATCTGATACACAACCACACACCTATGCGTCGCGATAACTCATAATGCGATAGCAATTAAGTTCAATTTATGTTATAAAAACGGGGCGATAAAGCTTGTTAATGCTCCAACAATTTCAAGTCTAGACCAGATAGGCGTCGGACAGATTTTAATGTAAGTTATAATTGTCGAAGTGTAACTAGTTTTTTAACGCACTTGTTCAATTATTAAGTGATACGACTATAGCGGCGAAGGCGTGTTTGCTAATATATTTATTATTCATTTAGCCTCCGCGAACTGGATTAGAGTCATATGGAATGTATGAGGTTGGATATTAACATTTTTAATTAAATTATTTCATTGCCAATCGCATCTGTCGGTTGATTTATATCAATTGTTTGTTCGTTTGCAGATGTATCTTGACATATAGTTCATAACGGATAGGGCTAAGGCTTGAATTGAAAGGCTTTTGAATGTTTTCGTGTGCGTCTGTCCCTTTACGAACGAATCTATCTTTTTATATATTTTTATATGGTAGAGTAGAGTTTGGTCACGATTTAAGTGCATCATCATATGATTATGCAACTTTTGAAAGGTGTCTTCGAATATATTAAAAAAACTTCATTTTTACACAACGTATGAAATAAGATTTAGATTTTTTAGGTTTATTCTTTCTACTACAGTGTCATCACGTTATTACATCAAACGTAATTACATAATGTTACCGCATCGATCTCCAAACTGAAATAAAATTCGAAACTCCGCCGAAGGGTCTTTTTAATTTTATAATGTGGGGCCGTTGACCCCGCGGCCTATTGTCTCAGCCCACAAAGGGCGTTTTCGAAAAACTTCCAAATAATACCAAACGAAAAAAGGCTCAATATTCCGTCATTGTGAGGCTGTCATTGATCATTTTTAGGAAAAAAACCCCTAAAATTCCCGCGTTTAAATTGAATTTGGAACGAAGAAAGGCATAAATAAGAGCACAGACAATGTTTTTCGTGGTTTCTTACTTTTCTTGACCTTTTTTGTCGAGCGCCTGCTTGCCTTATCGGACCCAATGCGGGATTAGGACGTTTTTAATTTACAATTTTTATGAATTATTCCTTTTTTGTGGGAGTTTATATTTTAAAAAGGGTTGAAGCTTACGAAAGAAAAACGGTTTTGGTTATTTTTAATTTACCTAACTAATATCATTGAGCTCCGACCGTTTTGTATTACTGACAACATAAGACATTTAAACTCATAATAAAACTAAGAACAATAATAAAAATGAAAGACGTCAAGGCTTTTTGAAGGTAGATTGTCTACACGTGTCATACTGCAAGCTGAAGTAAGCAGTAACATTCCAAGTACTGTCAACATGCAGAAGATGCAATAGATGCAGGTAAGCAGTTATATACTGAATGCTGTAAGGTTCAAGCTAAATTCTGTTAATGTAACGTTTTGGGCAATGCATTGGATCTCAAACTGGTCTCAAATGATTTACAAGTCACTGTTCTGAAATCGTAGTTCAATCGTAGTTTAACAACTTGTGATGATAATATCTGTTTTCCGATATCGTTCGGAAGCAAGTTGAAGTGATTTAATTTTTCGTTTCAACAATCTCACTGTGGTACATTTACCCTAGGATTTAACACGATGATTATCTAACTTCTCAATAAAGTGCGTATACATATGTATTTGTATGGTAAGTATTGTTCAGAGTGCTTCCTTGTAAGGTGTTTCGGAAGTATTAGACAAGCAAAAAAAGATTTCTTCCAAAGCTGGTAAAACATTGGTTACCACCATATATCTATTAGTGACCACCTACCATCAGGTGACTCCTACTTTTTGACTTGGCTAAATTAAAAAAACAGACATGCTGTTAAGACTTCATCTGACCATTCAACAAATACACGACTACCGGTATGATAAGGCACCATGTACACAGCAGTTTACAGTCCACAGCAACATGTAAGAAAACAATCAAACACATTGACAATGCACAATTGTTTGAAGGAACAAAAAAGAAACGAAATGAATCGAGTCGGTATTGGTAGATGAATTAGCGCATCTCGATTTTGCGTGAACCGATCGCTTCTATAAATACGCGGCAGCGACAAAGGCTGCAAACTTTCATACATACATACACACAAACACACAAACGTACTGGTACATCGCATCTACAACAATGTTCACTTATTTATAAGTAAAATATATCGTACAACCGCGAGATCGCGCTGACTTCACCCATACATATGAATTTTATGAATCGGGAACAGAGGTGGCGTGGAGTAGCTGTAAATTGCTTTCAACTGACGAAGATAAAAGCATTTATTTATCAGATTTATATTTATTTATCAGATTGATAACAAAATGCTTGTAAATCAGTACACATTTTAATAACGCAGTGTGATGAGCGCAAAAAAAGTTTATTAAACGGCCGTCCCGTTACCCCTAACAATAAAATACTTAAGAGAGAAAACGACAGACAACGGATAAAAAAAATGCGTGCGTGTTCAAATAAGAGGAAATTTTTGTAACAGCATAATTACTCAGACACTTTTACATAGAGTAAGACTTATAAGTGAATGTTTTACACACAATTTGCGGGTTTAAGTAGAGCTTTTTACGTGAAACCCGTCTCGAGGGACGCGCGCGCCGCCGCCGGCCCGCGGCGACGTGCATCGATTTATGCCGATACTCGATAATTAAAAACAATCCGCCATATTCCTTTTTGTCTCTCGTTTTATTCCCGTTTTTGTGCGTCCCTCATTTGATTGTCTTGCTCTTGCCCTTTTTTCAGCTGTTCTTAAAGGCTCGCTTTGCATTAACGTGCCTATCCGATCGTTCGTTTCGCTCTCGTATCGGCTCCGACGTTTTAATTTATATTTTTATTGCTCCAACAATTGTACGAAATGAAAAATGTATTGTCGGTTAAGTTTTATCCGTTTTCGGATATCGTACCTTACATCTATATAGATATTATCAGGTCAGATTCGTCCAGGCAACTCCACGTTGTGACGTTACTTAAAGGTTAGTACTAAAGTTGTAAATAAGAATTATGTAAACTTGCTAAGTACCAACGACAAAACTTATCGACTAATACTAAACATTTCTCTACTTCTCTGAATTAATGCAGTATTAGCCAAACGTATAATACTTGAAGTCTATAATAGACTAAAAACAGCTGGATAAGCGATATCCGTAAATCTCTAATCGAGCTGTTTGGGTGGTCCCTCTCTTGTATACCCTCGAAGAGTAATGCTCTATGGTAGAGTTCGCCAATTGGTAGAGTATACAAATTATATGATTCAAGTATGAGGTATGTGTATAAATCCTACACAAAACAAGCACATGTACAACGGTAATTATAAGACAAGTGTGTTGTTCATTACACTTTCCTATATACAAGATACATTGTTAACACAAGGATAATGTCAATACAAGGATAGTGCATATTACCTTTATTATAAACAGTTCTTCGGTTAAAGTTAACAGTTAATGCAGTAAGTTGTAGAAGTTATCAGCGGTTAAGTTTTCAAACTCAATTCTCTTTTCGAGAAGTTAACTTGTTTCCTGTAGAAACTGCCGTGTTCTGCCTCAGACCTCTGCCAGAACTTATTCTATATTATAATGGCAATGAATTTTTTTTTTAATTTGTGTGGTTACTATTCCCCTTGAGAAATATACGTTACTGCTAAAGATATGCGCGAACTTAAGATTAATAGTTTAGTGTTCATAATCCCAATAATCTTTGGCTAATTTTTGATAAAATTGTCTTATATGACAATTTTTTTGGCTCACTAACTTCGATTCACTTCGGTTATGTCGGCTCAAATTGGTTCAACTGAAGATTAGGTGAAACCCAATGGTTAAAATCATCATCATAGATTAGTATCTAAGCTTAACCTTAACTTAGTGTTTACGTAAAAGCGGCAACGTCATCCTAAAGATAATAGATACATTATTAAAATACCTTAACTATAAATAAAAATATTAAACATCTTAACTTAAATAAAAATATCATACCAACAATATAGGGTTGTATTGTCTTCTGAATTAAAATCTTTATTATTTATTAATCGGTAGGCCTTCATTTCTAATGACGATTTGCCGCAATGATTTTAAATTTGGAAATTAAATTTAAATTTGGAACGCCCGCTGCTGCCAACTATCCTGATTTCTGTCTGAAGAAATGTAATAGATATTACTTATTACCAATCCGTCTAAGTAAATACTTTGTTGTTATTATTCACAACGACCAGGACTGGACGTCAAGTCATTCTATTCTGTTCTCATCCGTATCCAATCTCAAACAGGATTAACATCCTCAAGACGTTGGTTAGATAGAACTGCTAAGCATTAAATGCATTGCTTGAGGATTAAGTTGGAACGTTTTGTAGTTGTATTTCCAAACATGAAATCCGTTGTGCAACACATGGATTCCATTTTTATATATAATGGCAAGTTAGGTATTATTATCAAAGTTATTACGACAGTTTTGTCGTGTGCGTTTACGTTAGATATTTATGTGACAGTTTGTTATAACCTTTGACTGTATCTGTCAAAAACGCTACCACGTCATTGAAATGATGAACAGAACTATAGACCTATAGAGGTCATATGTAATTGTTACGACAGCGTAATAGCCTCATTTTAACTATTCGAGATAACGAACTTCTATTGTGAACGGGCATATATGTGAACCAAAAAATCAATATTGACCCCCAAACAAAGCAAAATTTTGCACTTTTTAAAAAATTTGTACACAAAAACTTTTCGACAAAAACTAGTCCAGGTGCGATTAAAGGGTTGATTTATATCTCTATCTCTTTCTAACGCGAAGAGATTATTCGCTATCCCGTTCGTTAACCCTTTCACGTGGGGTTGGGTGTTTTTTTAGGTTAAATCTCATTTTTTCCCGTTGAATATCTCGAATATAACGAGATATTGTATTTCGGTTCTTTGTCAGTTATAAATTCAAAAATTCCGTTGAGATTATTTTGTACGTCTGGCACTACCACCCCTCAGTACTTTAGTGATAAAAACAGCCCGCTAATATGTCGTATAAAAAGTTATAATTTTAAGTAGCACTAGTTAAATTTATTGGATTAAATGTTTATTTAAATGTGTTTTTATGTAGTGTGAGTAACAACTTAGTAGGCAGCATTCTCCAGAAGATACGCCCGTGGATATGGGCGATTTGCCTCAAACAAATCTACGGAAATAGAACTATTAGTTTACGGTACGTTAAAAGACACAGCACGTTATTATAATAAAAATCATTTTTGTCCGACTTTATTAGTCATCCATATATTATGGATATGGTTAAAAGTTTAGACACCAAAAGTTAAATTTCAGTACTCTTGAATTAAATATTTGTAAACAAGTATGAAAAATACCTTTCAGTTAAAAATCGTGTACTACATTAGACATTTACAAAGCCAAACGAAGACATAGCGATTCAAGCCTTGATAAATACACTGCGTTTGACAATCTGGCGCTGCGCCATTTTCAAAATACCCAATTTTGTTGAATCAATTTAAAAGTTATTACGAAAATACCAAATACATGGAAAACAAAATCGAAATATAACATAAAATATCACCATTCATTCATTAATTTCATTATTGAAGATTTTACCCATAGCAGACAGATTAAATAAGAATTAACAATTCAAATCTAATTTTGGAATTAGAAAAACGTTCTAACGCATAACGGCTCTGTAAACATGACTTGAAAAAAACTTCAATTGTCTTCCATGAACCCGGCTGACTAACACGACGCCCACGCTCAAAATCCTAAATAACAAACGAGAAAAAATAATTAAATAGATTTGTAATTGTGTAATATGCGCACCGCCATCTTTTGAACATCTGTTATTGTCAACACACCTGAAGGCAAGACGACTCTATCTATCCCTATCGCACACCCCGAAATTTGATGAAAGTAAAAGAGACAGCGCAAGCGCATCAGCTCTGTGATATGTGGAAGTGACAAAAAACTCACGCTTCCTGTGTCTTTCGTATCATTTGAAAAAGGAATAATGTTGGTATAGTATACTAGTGTCAGCAGATGAAATCAATATTAAATTAAAAAAACATCTATTACAATATTTTTGGTGTCAGTATGTTTGCTCTTTAGTGTTTTATAAAGTAATATGCATTTTTGTACGCATAAAATATAAACGTATTTAAAATATTAATTTATTTCTTGAAATATATTCTTATTATTTAGATTAATGAGTAATAAATAATATCTATGTTATAAAATCACTCTTCTTATTTTTTATTAAGTTATTTAAGTTTAAAAATTAATTTACTTATTTACTCAGCTAGTCATCTATAATTTACCCTGGGAATTACGGAGCGGCAGCTTGAAGCATCCCAAATATGAATTTACATAAAGAGTTAACAATTTATCGATATTTTAACTATCTTTCATTAATATGAGTTTTATCTTAATTTTTTTCATTTACTGTTGCGGCTACAGAGTTTTGACGTATTCCATACAATGTGGACTTTTTAACAATTCAAAAATAGAATGTTTTTAACTTAACCCTTCCATATTTGACAAAAAAGAGTTTTTATATTTAGAGCGCGACGCAGCCGGAATGAGAATTTAGTTCTTTAGAAACAGTTCGAAAATGGAACGTGTGTTCGAATTTTGAAATGTGGATTAAAGTAACGGCTTTCTTTTTAAAGTTATGTTTAGACAACATAGTTATTCTCATACAGCCAAACAAAACATAAATATAATGAGCTTTAGTAACAATGGAAGAAACAAATAAGGGAAGCAAGAACATCCGAGATACATTTTAGTGAAAGATATCTTGACGTAGTATTTTACCAAATGAAAAATATACTGTCTCTAAAAAAACTTAAGAAAATCATTTGTCCATGTTTTTACTTAGGAAGTACGGCTGAAATACCTATTTTTCTACTACTAGGTCCTATTCTTCTAGAATGAATCTTTGATAAATACTTATTGAGAAGTTAGGTACTGTTTTAAAGATTATTTTTAGGCCACGTTATCTCAAACTAAGCAGAAATTGTGATAACCTAGCAGCTGATAATACGTATATGATTATGCTATAAATAAGTACTTATAGAGGTAGTTTTAGGTCCAGTAGCATTATTCATTTTAATCACACAATTACCTACACAAGTGTCTTGGGTGAGAATCGAATCTACAATCCCTGTCTCAGTTGTCATTAACGATGGCACTAAAAGCTCACTTAACTGTTTTTTTCTATTTACGATTAGCCGAACCAACGCGACGTATACAAGTCAACAAATTTGTTTGTAATCATTTTGTGCGTTTTTGAAAAGCCTTTGAAAATTTATAAACAATTTTCTTTATCCTTGTAAAGGAGCAAACGTGTTTCGAGTTGATAATGTCATCTTTAATGGCCTGAAGACTGATTAAGCTTCATACAACTTAGGAAGTGAATCCTCCACTTACAAATTTAAAAAAAATTAAGTGAAACCGCCATTTTTGAAGTAGAATACCTCTACCCTTCACATTTCATCGATATAATCATTCTAGTATCATTTATTCAGCAGTAAATTGGCTATGACAAAAAGACGGGAAAAGTAAACAAATTTGCCGAATTTGTTCTTTGTCTACGGAACCCTAAACAGAATCTACCCATTACATCATTCTTGTTGTCATTTTTGGTTAAGTCTATACAAAAATTACGATCTTTGCATTTTGTTTCAATTTTCCGTATTTCTTTTGTATTGATCACGTACTTTTCAATAAAAACTTTTCCAGGGCCGTAACGAAGAAAACAAAAGAGAATTATGAATATTCATCGTTCAAATCGTGAGTTATGGGGTCTTGAGAACATACAAAAATCCCATAAAAAAGCACTTTCAGTTTTCTCCGTTTATTCTTTCCAATTTTCCCAGCTACTGTTCCATTTTTATTATCTTATAAACCTTATTCGGACAATTATGGAGATTATAGGAAGAAAATTTGGATTCGTAATTCAAGCATTTATATAGGAACATTTAATTTTCATTTTTGTAGATTCCACATACCAATTATAGAGAACATCATGCTAGTTTCCTCATAATATACGCTTTCACTGTTAAAGCATGCGATATTTAACATTAAAACGCACATTATTTGTAAAGGTTGTAAACATTATTTGTAAAGTTTGAACCTAGGCGTGGTTCTTATGATCCAATTCATAGTTCATTCCTGTCGTATTTTCCTACTGATACATAAATTAAATACTCTTCATTTACAATATACATAGCGATCGCCTCTACCACTGTGATAGACTAGTCTAGCGCGCTATTCTAATGGGGATGGCGATCGACTCTTTTGTAAGACATTTCTAAACCGCCTTAATGCCCTTGGACTAGTTTTTCTGACTGTGACATAACGATAACAACTGGGGGAATATGTTTAAGCTAAGCATATTGCCTCCTTCTGTAAATGGATATGTTTATGAAAGTTCACCACTACCTAAGGGTCACCAATCTAAGTGCTGATCGCATCTGGCACTGCTTCTCTTTACAAATAGTTTTCCATGAGCATCCGGTCTGACCTTGGAGCACGTCACTTATATAATTAACTCGATACAAAATACTTATAATACGAATTCTATCTCCGATCAAAAATATCGAATGTCGTTATAACGCAACCCTTTGCTCTTTCTTCCAAGGAATCTCCCAGAAAAGGGGTGGATTTTGGAAAAAAAACGTTCGTTACACGGTAATATTTTGACAAAACCGCGGAGTCATGTTACACCCGGCTGTCTGGATAAAAAGGAAAAAAGGATTTTTTTTTCTATTTGAAAAAAAGTTTATGGAACTCTGTGTCGTGTTTTCAAATATACACATTTTCTAGATCTATGCTTGCTGCTAGATTCTGATGTACTACTCTAATAACAGATTTATTTTGAAACACTGCTGGGCGTGTTTTTCCTCCATCTTTTTTCTTCCGACCTACAGTTTGAAGGTCACTAAAAGCCGATATATGAATGATACTATAATAATGTACGAAGTTAATAAAGTGCCTTACCTTGATCAAACTTAATTAATTTGAAGTTGGTTTGAATTTGTTCGCTTACTCTGAGATTTTATTTCAACAAGTATTAACTATTTGTATTTATATATTCGATATGCTACTGAGTGTACCTAATTAACAGTTTCCAGTGCTTTATTAACATTTTCTAGGACTTCAGATTGAAAAAAAAAATTGGTGTTATTGAGCTGTTTGTGATAGTTTGTTATATATGTATATGTAATTGCGATGCTTGCTTAGTTACCTGAGGTGATAAAGAATTTGTTCTAACTTCTCCTTATTTTATCACTATCGTAAAGCTTCTTACTGTTTCACTGTCACATCCTTATTTCTTCTCAAAATGAAGTTTTAGGATACAGCCTACCATGCTGCCAAATAGTTATGAAAAAATCGCAGGCGTCTAGAGTTCGTAGCGATTTTTCTTATTCCTATCAATAACCTCTCCTTCTCCTCGAATACACGAATACGCCCTATTATCATCATTATCAAAATCATCATCACCATTAACATCATCAACATCATAATCACCGTTAGCAGCAATTTTATCGCTTCAATATTGGAAACCGATTTTCTCTCAAAGTAAAATACTTTAAGCCCATGTTATCCACTTTCTATGAGCACTGTAAAATTCAAACTAAATCGAAGGCATATCTAACATTGTTGTACATTCGATACCAAAACGTGTACATATCGCTTCGTATTTGATATATTGTATATGTAGGTGCAAAGCAATCGTCCGTAACGAAATAACATTTACGGGAATCATTTCAGTACTCATGTGTATATAAAAAAGACTACTACTGCTGCTGAATTATGTTATGTTGATTAAAAAGTTTATAAAATGGAAATCCTTAACTGGCTGTATGACCAAAGTTTTGTTAATAAAATAAAATTTAAAAAAGTTAGGGTATTGGAGGTTCGACATAATAAAAATATATAGTTTACCATTAGCAGTTATTGTTACTCCTGAAAAATGATCAGATGATTCTAAGCACAAATCTTGTTAGTTTCGATACAACAATATATTGCATCGATTGCGCAATATTATAACCGCCATTCCATCACATGCGCTGGCAAAAAAGCGAGTACTGGCGAAATCGGAAAATGTTTCTAATTAAAACGCTTTTGGGGCGGCGAAAAAATCCACGAGCGGCGAAGCGTTATTAATTTTCAAATTTTCAAACAAAAATAACATTCCATTCCTTGGTTTTTTCACAACTATGTCGACAAAATCGCGGACAGACATATTTGGTTACGTTTTCGCTTTAGAGAGGGATGTGTGATGTTATGCTTTACTCAGAGCGAGACGGATAATATGTACTGAAAGTTATAACTTTTATAAATACTTATACTTGATATTTTGAATAATCTGAAGCAATATGTGTGTTTTTGTGTTGTAGAAATTAAGATAATGGAAAATGTATACGCTGTACATGATACATGAATACGCTGGGATTGCTAGTCTAATACTTGTATACTAGAGACGGCCTTTTAAGTCCTGCTGAAGAACAATGTGTCTGTCACCAAGTTCGAGTAGGATACACACTTACTAATCCTCATGACTGTGAGACTGTACCCTTGAAAATGTATGTTATATATCATTCTGATCAACCTGCCTCAATTCACTGTTGGACATAGGCCTCCCCTGAGGAGCTTTTGCCTATATTCTCCACAATGGACATGCGGGTTAGGGACACCTAGAGTATCATTTGTCCAATTCAAAATACATATTGCTAGGTACCACCATGTACTATATCGTTTCTATTTAATAATAGCTAAAAGTTATTTTTATAACATTATTCATAAATGGTTTATTAGGCCCATAACTCATGACGTCCTGAGTCTTTGCCTCTGCATGTATCCTTTAAATCGAATCATTATGAAAAAAATTGGAGTTTAATTCATGGGAACTTGATTAGAAGTTCATAGAATCTTCAAGTATAAAAATAATAATATCTTTATCTCGACGTATAGCAAGGCTTAATACAGATATTGTAAGTGCGAGTATATTCCTTGTATTATGTGCTTTTGCCGCGAATGGATTATTTAATTTAAGTCAAGTTGCATACGCAATTATACTACTGATAACTTGCAAAAAAAGCTAACAAATAATTAACTAGATTGTAACCAAATAATTATTTTCGATCGGTTCAAATGCGTAACAAAAAGTGGCAATAATGCTACTATAATAACAAAACTGACAATTTTGTGCTTACTCGCTGCGGTCGGCGGGCGGACGCATCGAATTTCCGAAAACGCGAGTTTTTTGTGCGCGTGTAATTTTCGGAAAATCCGACCGCGTGCCGCCTGCTTCGCCTGGTGCCCAAAATGTGTGAACAGAGTAGGATTTTCCATAATCTCCCACGCTTACCAACTATTACGCACGCCTACTGCTGTGTTGGCATATGCCCTTAAAATAATATTATGGAAAACTCAAATGTGTGTAGATTTCCTCACGATGATTTCATCACTGTTATTTATATTTAATGTAAATGTAATTTCCTAACGAAAGAGCTGCGCACCAGGGATTACATCCAGAATCCAAATAGTGGGAGTGGGAGCAAAATATTCTAGTTCCAGATTTATATAAGGCTCTTTTTATGAGCTTTCTTAGATTGTAGCCAGATCTACGATAAGATGATCTACGGCAAAGACCTACGATGGCGAAAGTTAGACAGCGATACCCACGAATCCTTTAATAATGGAATGGTCACTATCATTATCAGAATCATGTCCGCTGTTAGGGTGACGTGTGGCGAGCGTAGCGCTAAGTCGAAACCATAATTATACCTATTTCGATCGTCGACTTTTTCGCCGACACACTTTGAAACCATGTATTATTTGCGAATCGGCCGGATTGCGACCACTGTGGGGACATATGAAAAATGTTTTTGGACTACCGAGTAAAAACAGTGGAGGTATTGAAATTTACGAAGCTTTGGTGACATTTCGTTAATCATGAAGTCGATAGTTATTTTTGTGAATTCTTTGAGCTTTTTAATAGGAGCATTTGTAATATGAAACATAGATATACATATATATGTATATCGAAGAGATGTACAACTATTTAATAATTTCGTCATTTAACAAGTAGATACAATAGCTCAAGTGAAAAATTCGAAAACGTTAGTTGAAAATCATTAACGACATTACACAATCTCATAAGATCCCCGAAAAGCCAGGTGCCATTAAGAGTACATAGAATTGTTTCGTCCCACAATAAGATGTGAACGTAATGCTATACACCGGGCACAACTCCAGAACCACTACTACGAATTTTAAGTTAGTAAAAGCCAATAGTACTTAACCCGGAAATTGAATCCTGGACTTCTAGATCAGTTGTAGCGCTTGCAAACATTTGACCACCCAGGCATTCAATATAAAAGATTTCATTTAAGTATAATCTAAAGCTTAGTTTTTTTCTCTTTCACTTAAGGGGTAGGGGATTGGAAACCTGGCATGCATCCTGACTTTCTGAAGTTACATGTTTTTAACATAAAATGCCGTTCATTCCATTGCAAAGGTAAAATATCGTGAGGAAATATTCAAGGTTTCGAATGTTCTGTAATTCGTACATAATTAACTAAAACCGATTTGGCCAACATGTGCCAACATTGGGATCATGGACTTATCATTCTTAGGGTATACCTATGCCCGTCAGTGAAGATTGGCCAACGTGGTAGATGACCTATTTTTCTATTCTTAGAGTAGCTATACCTGTGTACATTAGTGAAACTATGTATAGAAGATTTCATGTTGGTAATGATATTGTCAATTATAAATATTTTTTTCAAAACGGACTTATATTCGTAACGTCAAAAAAGGTAAAAATTGGCCAATTCAATTTTGTTATTCGCCATTTATAATAGTAATTTTGTAAATTTGCGAAAATACTCCCATTCTAACACTCAATTGTCGTGGGTCGATGTGACCCACCCGCTAAATCTTAAACAGACAATACAGTCCGAACAATACGACCCCGACCCTCTGCCCTTCGCACAAAAAATTGTCAATTGCAAAAAACGAAAAGATCGCAAAGGTGTCTCAATTTTTAACAAAAAGCATCGCTAAGGTTAAGATCCATGGGAAAGAGTTAGATACGGTAAGACCTTTTCGCGAACACGATATCTTCCGTGATTTTTTTACAGATTAACTGTTACCAAGGGTGCCGTTCCGGGCGATTGTTTAAGTACCGTTTTTGAAAAATCACGAAATTCACCCCTTTTAGGAAGCAACAGATGATGTTGCGTGAGATAGTTTTTTTTTTACTAAAACGGTTGATTTATAACTGTTTACAGTAATTTGAAACTTTTATAGATTCTTCCGAATTGCGGAAGGATTTTTAAAAATTTTATAACGGTTTTTTATTACAATACGGTGAATTTTTTATATGTCGGTTACCAATCTTTTCAAGTATATAATGTAACACAAAAATATTACTAAGATTTTTTTCTTGATGTTGTAACCGGTTAATAACGATTATTGAAAATAGGCAGCCATTCAATCAATCAATGTAAATATAGCAATATTAACCAGTTACTGAAATCCCGCATATGAATCGGTTTTTATAAGATTTCTCGGTCATTGTTGAGATTTTTTTGCTCAGCTCAATCACAAGCCATTGTCCACTGGATCACAATGTAGCAATGGTGCCCCTTCCTGACCATCTTAGTTGAAAAAAAGCTGCAAAAAATGTCTTCAGGGTCAAAAGTCACGCAATCCGTATTGAATGCTTTCTTTTATTCCTTTCCCAAAGGGTCACTTCAACATTTGGTCTATTTGCAAAGAGGTCAATTATTCAAGTCAATACCGCAAAATGGAACCGGAACGGTCGGGTCGAATTCTAGAAAAATGTATTAATTTTTATGAATTGTAATCCGATATCGGTGTGACCGTGGGTCACTGATAAATAATTCAAAAGAAAGGGTTATTGGACAATGCCGCAATTATTTGTTTAAATTTTAAGAAAATGTTGCATTCAAGATCGGAATAAATTGCAATTTTGCTGATACGGAACCTCCTTATAAAAATGTTAAAAAACTTCAAAGTCATCATAGGTTTTATTTTTTATATAAATATTATATTCTGTCATAACTATTTATGTATACCTTTGTTTTCATTTCTCAAACGTCTCAGATAAGTGATGTGACCAGAATAGTCTAGAAAATGAATAATTATGAATTATAACATACGAAACGTTTTTCAAGTCACTAATTCAATCTTAATACTAGCGAGCTTGAAGTATTTATACAATATTCGCACTTTCAAAACACATAAACTGTAAAATTTTTGAAAAATTATCTGTTTATCTCCTATGGAAAGAAGTGAAAGAACACTTTAAAAATTGTATCAGCCATGATATTACTAGCCAGTGAATGACTACTGAGTCTTATGACAAAAAATATAAAAATAAAGCGAGAGAATTAAATCATAAGCCTATATTATACATATAAATTATACTTTAACAAAAAAATATATTTAATGTAGATTAACCTTGGAACTTCTTTAGAAATTCGCGGCCTTTTCGACCCCATCTGCGCGGCACTATTTCCCACGAATCACCCCAAAATTTTAGGGTTATCTCCTTTACGCTTCGCGGGAATGAAAAAGTGAATCATTTAAAACTGCTATCATTTATTTATTTTTTTGTGCAAAAAACACAAAAAATGATAAAAGTGAACTGTGTGACCCCCGGGCTTGATGAGGTCTCGACATTGTGAACCAGGTTAACCCTGTGTATTTTGGAAATTCGATCCGGTTACTCTTTTGTCACCTTTTTTTGGGGATTTTTGAGATTTTCGCTAGATCCATAGATATTACCTACCTACGTCTCAAGTTGTTTTCGCGTGAGAACATGTAATCTTCAAATACTGCTACTCCATTTATTTCAGTATATTATGATGACTTACGTATATTATATCTTCATAAAAGAACTAAAGTCTATCAAGGTTACTGAAATTCGAGACCTAAACGTTTTTCTCAAAACTTTATTTGAAACAAAAGCTTAAGATATAAGAATCTCTGGTTTGGCTATTAAAATTTAAATTTTTTATGATATCTCTAATTTACGTATTTTGGTTAGTTATAATATTGAATAAATTCATATCCCTATATACTTATGAATACGGAAACAAATATAAGAAGCACATCAGATTTTTAAGGATGGAGATATACATATACATATGTATATGACACGCGGTGTCATCTGCTTTCTTTGATAGGAACCTGTCAACAAAATAATATAACAAAAATACTTGTACAAAGTATATAGCAATATAATTTATGGAACGATTACATATACATACTTACATATTATGTTGCTCAATTAACACATACATACATAAATATGAGAAAAAACTATTTTGTAGGTGAATTACGAAAGTCGATTACGGTCATTCTACATCGACGATCACTGTGTATGGTATTCTTGTCGGAGAATATTTTTTATTTTCATTGTATCGGCATCACGTATCGTCGAAATTCTTATAAAATTAATTCCTACGTGTCGATGGAAGACGTAATTACATGAGTATTTCCAAGTCTGTAGGTAGGTAGGTACTAGGAGAATAATATCGATACATTGTGTCTGTTTCGTTGGTCGAGTCGTTGTGAAGTGCGACTGTTGAGCGAGATGTCTTGGTTTCGAACCCAGGGTTTGGTAGTATTGGTTTTTTTAAATCCTGAAAATTCCAATAGTAGTTCCGGGTAGGAATTCGTGTCCGGTGTATGACAATAGACTCACTTCCTATTCCATAGCTATAGTGTGACGGGAACGTGACTAATGAAACGTGAGAGTGAACTACACTCCTCTGCTTACCCTTTCACTACCCTATAGGCCACACTTTTGGTTTCCGTCAGACAAGGCTGTAGCCAAGTGCCGGAATATACTGGAAAAAAAATATTTATTCAATTTTTAGTACATTTTGTCATTCTTTAATAGGATAAAAGGTGGCCTTAATTCTGATATTCCTAGTAGGAAAACTTTATCAATAAAATTAAGCGCGTTTGCGAATTAGTAATTGATTAGTAAAGTTACCCGTATCATCATTATTTTGTGTGTTTGTGTTCTTTGTGTTGTCGCAGTTAATATTAGTTAAAGGTAATATCTTTCCCATTTGAAGTTGGTCAGCCACTGGTGCACCTGACATCTGAGATCGTCACGTCTGGTAAAAAAGTGTAAATAGTGCACATACAAGCGATCCTTTAGTTGTAAAGTTTGATGTGGAATATGTCAGAAATCTAATTTTCTTTTCGTGTTCTATGTGTAAGCTTATACATATAACAATATAAACCTCACTTTATTTATTTATATAAGGTATTTTACTTCGTCACGGATTCTTATTCTATGAAAATTGCTCTACATGTCTGTAAAAGTCCCGTCAAAATCCTCCGTAGCTGGCCACAGACATGACGCATTGTCCACGTACGGTGACTAAGGATTTACAAAGCGAATTTCATCAGAACAAAACATTCGATACGTCAAAACGGTTACAACATCACATGGCACATAAATCACCGACATTGGTTCCCCTAAAAAGATGAAGTATCGCCGGCCAGCGCGTTTCCGTAAATTTCGATTAATTTATTCAACGTACATGTTCTGATAAATATTATTCGTGTATTTACCAAGTATGTGTGTATCGGTGCAAAAAGTCTCGAGCCGTTTCTCGGTAAAATGCTTACGACTACACCATATGCGATGCTAAAAATAATTTCCATCGTTTAATACAAAAATCGCAATAATTAACTTCGTTACAGACCAATAAATTACAATACGAGAAAGAAATGCAACACGATACGCACACAACGATGATCCGTGTGTACACGCGCACACGTACAGCGTGGTTAGGGATGTGCCAGAAATTTCCCAAACATATTTTAATATGATTAAAGTTGAATCAAACAAAGGAAATCAATTTAAAAAAATCACGTTTTTTTTAACAAAGTACTGAAATACTCGTAGCTTTGACACGTTCGCAAAATGCGAGCGAAGCAACTTGAAACAACGCTGAGTTGCCTTCGTCTTGAATAAGATTCCTTACGTCGGAATCGTCGTACTAAGCTGCATTAATCAGTTGGTTTCTATTCTTATCTCGTCAAAGGATCATTTAGTTATGTATACCTCATCAAAAGACTCAAAGGCAGCCCAATAATATCCAACATACTGGTTGGTTGCTAAGTTGTGGTGGAGTATGTTCCAGACCTTACAATTAGAGATGTTACAATTGCGGAGAAGACATGATCAGCATACAAGCATTTATTTATATTAATACGGAGAGTAAACATGTGTAGTTAAAGGCCTTCAATTACTGAATTCTTATCTAACAATAGACGAGCGGCTGCTGGATAGATACACATGCAGAAAGAAATTATGGTGTCACACCTAACAGATACCAATGCTTTGACGGTTTCAAAAGGTAGATACACCTTAGGGATACTTTAGGCGTTGCTTGAATATTCCCATGTCACAGGACTGCTTCAGCACGGGGCGTTACAGCTTACAGCGAATACAATTAGCTTTAACTCTTTAACTTCCACTTTTCTAGACCCAGTTTTAGATTATGTTTATCGACAATCGACAACAGCCACACACACCACTATAACGCTCGCCGATCACAAATACATTCATATGATTTATTGTTAACACGACCAACAACTCATGTGTGGAGTGTATCACTCGATCGTACACACACGTAGCAGATTATTATTATGCGAACGACTTGCACAAACGAGATTGTATAGGACTGGCTATATGGTCTCACAGTCTTATATCCTATAGCCTATGACTATTCATTATGATATAGCACATGATTAGGAAAGTAGCAGTCTAGTGGCTTAGGTTTTATTAGGTACTAGCGCTTGAGGTTCATATCCTGGTTTCCACCTCCTTACAAAGTGATGTACGTTTTCGATACTAAATAGACTGTGTTGAAAGTGATTGATATGGTGTTAGGGACTAGTCAAAAAATAAATAATATTTGGACAGAACATAGTAATTATTTTACATAATTACAATGAATCATCTTGATTGATACATTTGGTGTACAAGCTTCATAATCGGGTACATTTTGAAGTTAGCAAATCCACTCCTATAACTAAATAATCCATCATCATCGCTTATAAATAATATAAGGTTCTACTCATGCGATGTATGTATTTCTATGGCATAATGTTTTGGTCAAACCTTTTCGGGTGTCTTTCGGCAATCCCACACTTCGGGAAGTAATACCCTTCTCGTTCTCAAATCTGGTTCAGCGCACTACTGTCGCATAGAGAAGCTGTTTTATCACGTAGGAATTACAAAAAAATTCATAAAGTATATCTGTAATATAAGCTTTCTATTATATACATAGCTTACTGTAAAATTACCTATCTGTAATATAAGCTTACTGTAATATACATAACATACTGCAAAATTACCTATGTGTAATGTAAGCTTTCGGTAATGTATATACATAGATAGATATATTGTTTCAAGTATTACCAAACTCTATAGTAATCTGTATATTAATACACTTTTCTTTGTAATCGTGTTCTGCGCACGGTATGGTGGAGATATATGAGGTTTGGCATAGTTAAAGCTTATAAAGAGAAGCGCAGGAAGATAAAACTTGTATTAATATTTGTTGTTGATATTCATGTTATTAATGTTAAGCACATTTGTGTGGTCAAACAGTTGCAGAGAGTTTTACAGTATGTAGAGAGATTTATAGACTTGTCTCAGACAACAAACAATTCTTTGTACCGTTAGAAAGCTATTCAATAATTTCCAATTCGATTCATAACCCACTATACAAAAGAATCATGTAATGTCAAGTTTATCTTTAATGTCAAATATCCTATTACTAAATGTCATTTTAGTCGCACACACACATTCACACATATGCAAATATGTCACACGCACGTGATCCAATAGGAAAATGGCTACTTAACGCCAACGGATGCAAGAATAGGTTAGTACTGTTAGCGCAAGTATGATTTACATACAAACAATATGAATATACACACACACACATTTATAACATACATATTTTTTAGATGTAGACCAAAGCAAACCTTACTTTTGTAAACACGAATGTAGGAAGATAGGTGTAATTCGTAGCTTATTGCCACTGAGATAGAGCCGTTAAAATTCAATCGAATATTATTCTAGAATATTCGAATCACGAGGAACTTTCAAATGGAGAGAACACAAAATATTTGTGTGAAAATATGACGTGAAGAGAATGTAAGGATTCGTATTTGTGTCATTTGTACCTACTGTATGAATAAGGAATATCTAGCGGTGGGATTAGCGCCTTTAGCTCTTTTAATTTTTATTTTTAATTTAATCTTTTTTTTTACCTTTTAATTTTTATTATAATCCAAACTTTGGTCATGTGGATTGGATTGTAGCACAACACAACTTCTCGCCCCGCTCGTCGGTGGTTAGGGCATTTACCCTTGCCTAGATAGGCTACTCTATAGCGAATGTCTGAGGGTACTAATCGCGGTATATCGACATCAGCCGATCACCAGAGCTTCATCAATCGTGTAAATCAGGGTGCACTACGGCAGGTGAGGTTATTTTGGTTACCTGTATGAAACAATGGGGTAACTAGTAGAAAATTCCTGCAG
>DWDT01000184.1:0-25474 GCA_018245595.1 Microceris scylla
TGGTAAAAATTGCCTAGTAAAGTTGCGTATCACATAGAAACCAAATTTGGTTTTAAAAGTCCTGTTTTAAGGGTAGCAATGCAACTAAGCTAAATAATGGTAGCTGTAGTCATATGTGGCCTTAGGATAATTCTTTTTAATAAGGCGGTTGGCATCGAGTTTCATCAAGCCATCTTCCTTAATGGTGGCAACAGTCTGGTCAACAGTATAACAGCTTCGTTGTCAATGGTGTGCATCTCCCAATCATAAGTGGAAATGTTATATGCTGAGCAGAGACACTGCACAACTTCTTTATAACGTAGGTAGCGACATGTACGGTGGCGTCTTAATTAGCACTAAAAGAGTATAACGCTTTTGCTTATAACCTGAGTGGAAGGCGTAACTTTGTACACGAGAACGTTATAGAATAAAGATCGGTTGGAAGTGGGCCGCTATGTCTGACATAAAAGTTCCCGCTTATTCACAGTAATGGTTGCACTGATTACTTTAGGAATAATAAACGGCAGAGAAAGTATTTATTTGCACACTTTTACCACAATCATCTAGGCAATTTTCACGGAAGCTCACAAATATTTATTCTTTTAAAGTCCGACTTTCGCTACATTACATCGATAAACTCGAATTTGAGAAAAGAAAATCAACGATAAAAATTAAAATATTAACCAATATAGCTATATTAACCAGGACTGCTTAGTGGTTTGATTTGCAGCTTCTTATTCTATGCTACTGGTCGATTAAACTTTTTCACCTGGGTCTGTAATTAGTATGTTTTTGTACGTTTTTAAGAATTTTATATCAATGACTACACCTATGAAGAAAGGCATCGGCGAGTAAAACTACCACCTACATGCTTTTCATAATGTTTTCTAAAGACTACGACGTCTGCAAACCTGCCCTTAGGCAGCCTGACAGACTAATTGTTCAGTATAACACGAGACTAGTGTCCAACAATAGAACGACATCATGGTTATTCATGGAAAATATTGACAAAAATGATGGCGATGAGTAATATTTTAGTTAAGACATCACTGTACAGCATAGTCACATTTAAAAGCAGTTTTTTATATCGTTTCGATGACGAAGTCCGAATGCCTAATATGTTATTGCTCAAGTTACGCAAAACCAATTCTTTTATAATATTGCCTTTTGTTTTGCTATGATAGTATTGTAAGTTTTGCTACGACACATTTCATACTTAAAATAGATTGAAATGATGTCATGGCATTTAATGATCCTAATTCTCTAGAGAATTTAGTTCACGACGATGCTGATAACATGTAATGAAATGAATGATGTGATTCCACATAACAAAATGAATGATTGAAGATGTCATGACGTAAAAATGAATGATTGTCTTTTGTTTCATATAGTCAGAAACGTAACTTGAAATCGCTAAATGTATTTTCAGCACGGTCCCATTTTTCTGTCTCTAATGTGTCATCGCTAGGTACTTTAACAGGCGCTGACCTGAAAATCTCGCTGAAAAGGCCAGCCTTTCTACTGAATTGCTCTTGCAAGCGTGCTAGTGGAGTAGTATACATATATACATAGATTCGTTGCATGAATGTTACTCGTCTTTTCAGGTATCTATCTACCTGTCAGCTCGACACACTTACCGCTGGTCGACGTTTAGAAATTTTTTGTCGTGTTTTTTAAATACATGAAATTGAAATTTTATATTAGGAATGAAAGCTAAGGCAAAAACTATGTTATGTACCACATATTGAGCATAATGAATCAGTTCTTAGATAATATATTAGCGCGTGAGAGATTTCCTTTTTAATATAATTATTTATCACTCATTTTGAAAAATTATATAATCATTACTACAATTACAGAGTTTATAGGCTTCGTAAACGTATGATATAGGGATATTGGTAATATGTCTGCATAATTTTTGACTATTGGCGCATACATACGTAATCCAGAACCAAATCATCATCATCATCATCATTATCAGCCTATTCCCGTCCACTGCTGGACATAGGCCTCTCCAATGGCACGTCACTGAGCTCGATCTTCAGCTCTTCGCAACCAACCACTGCCAGCCACTTTACGAAATAAAATATACAAATAGAATACACAGAAACAAATATACCTACCTATTTCTGGGACCCTAGGAACCTTCTGTATATTTATCATTTTAATCATACGAGCACACAGTTTCGGAGACTTCTGACTAGATTATATCTATTTGACGACAAACTGCTGTAAATAATTCGGTGCTGAATATATTTGTATTAGTAACTCACCCGATCTCTCGAGTCGATGTGCACTTTTCCAGTATCAAGGAGCTGCCTTAGCCGGTCACAGTCCCCTCGCAGTGCTGCCAGGTGAAACTGCACGTCTGTACGGGACTCCTTCTGCAAAAAATCACACAAAATTTATTACTTTAAAACCTAATTACGTTGACATGATAATTAGTTTTCGATTGAGAAGGTATTAAATATAATGGTACAAATATAGGTATGCTGATTGCAGATTAGGGTATTTGTGTCTTGAAAGAAATTTTTTTTTATAAGATGTGTGAAGTCTGCCTACTCGCACTTGGCCAGCATGGCAGGTTATGGCCTTAACCCTCTCAATAAGAGAGGAGACCCGTGTTCCAACAGTGGAATAATAAAAGGGTCAATCATTATTATTATTAAAAAACTGAAAACAAACATTTTACGTGAATTATTTGATGCAATTAATAATGATAAGAACGTTAGGTAAAAGAGAAATACAGGAAATACATTCGATAAGAAATAACCGCGAAGGAATACAGCAACGGTTGTTAATGTTGGTCGTATGTTGTTGACAGCTTGGCGATACATTGGAGGATAATGTTGCGTATAACGTACTTCAAACAGTTACATTACTCTTAACAGTACTGAATAGTAGCAAAACATATGCTAGATATGGTCAAAAAATTATCACTTATTTTATATTCTGTACATGAAATCTCGCTAATACCATAAAAGGACATGAATGGATAAAATCTATTGGTCCTTATTTCAAATAAACTCTCACATGGGGTGAAAGTTCATTCTTGGGCAATGCTGACGATAACACAATTTTACTGACAGCAATCGTTATAAGACTTATAAGACTTTTTCACTAAATTTAGAACACACTATTTTCCATGACACCTTTTTTGCAATAGATATAGTTTGCTAATAAATATTTCAGAAACATTGTATTGTATATTGTATTAATCAATTGCACTGTAGTCTATAAATAGACCTTGGATATTATCAGCGAGCAAAACAGAATGAACAGACATTTAATAAATGAGATTGTGGCAAAAATGTGTTTTACGCTCATAATAATTATTTGCGGCGTGTGATGGATTCGCCTACTAATGTATAAATAATGTATAAAAAATGTATTTTAAAAAGTTCCATAAATAGGCTGCTAAATAATTTGTTGTCACGTTAAATTCTTAATACAATGTCTGGTATGCTATTTTCCTAATTTTTTTGCTTCATTCAAAATTATAAAAAATTATGATCTCGCTTCCTTCCTTCAGTTACTGGCAGCAAAAAACTGTTTGGACTGTAGGTATCCTGTAACAAAAAATTTGTATATCGCGTGACAAAGTTAAACGTCGGTGTCTGATAATGGACGTCGGCATACAAAACAGACATGCGATTATTCGATTCTCCGATGCGTAATTTTTATAGAATCAGTAACTGAATTCAAAACGTTTCGAGCCAGTTTAATGATAACTTTCGGAATTCCTGGAATTTCCGACTTCGTATATACTAATTTCAAGGGAAAATATATAGTTCAGCGGTAAAAATACTTGTCCTGACTCTTGCACTTATTTCTGCGTTCGATATACATACATACATATACCTACTCGATTCGATTTACGTAACATATAACTCGTATGTTCGAATTTCAAATGTCATTGGTACTTGAACATTGTCGATGGTATGGAATACGTACATAGAATATGGAATACGTATATGGAATATGGAATACGTTCCGATGAACACAAGACGACGCAACGCGATCCGATCATTCCGGTGCAGTGAGCGTCGAATCCGCGATGCATATTCGATTTCTTGCCACGGTTTCCGTTTACGGTGTCTCTGTGCTACGAAGCAGATCGGAAAATCAGTTATTTTAGCGAATGTCGGCCATTGAATCATTTGCAATTAAAGCCGATTTTATCATAAAATTATGCAAATAAATCGGATGCAAATAAAGCCACTTTTATCATAAAAATAAAATTCTTGGGTGCAATTTTCAAACGGTTTTTCAGCTAATATTATATATTCCTTTCTAAAAACAGACATAGTAAATAGAAACCAGAATTCATATACATATGTAATTATATGACTTGGCCTTCAAAAAGTTTTCATATTTCTGTTTTAATTTATAGTTTGGCTTTAAAGCTACATCTTTGCTTACGTTGCTTTGGATAAAACTGAAGCTAATTTTTGGAACTTAAACTTGGTCCTTTATTACATAATCGCGCAAAGTTAATCAATAAAATACATACTCTTATCGATGTAATAAAATATGTAACCCTAGACAATAATATTTTCTTTATAAATTAATGACAGAAACAAACATGTTACTATATAGCGTATAAAAATAGAACATGACAACGAATTACGGAGTACTTGATCTACGCATAGGCAGCAATCATTTCGTTACAAGACAATCAACGTCATGCCATCGTTAGCGGCTGGCCCATCAGCGAAACGTCCATTTCTAGCGGATGGATGCGACGTAATCTTATAATCGTGGAAATCGTCTGTGGCGTACTCGCGAGTAATGCGACTAATGGTAACATTAGTCGTGTTACCCACGATTTCGCCTGTTTTTAGATGTTTACGAAGCTCTAAACTACCTTCCACAAAGTCTTAATTTATGCCGATGTCATTTGGTAGAATAGGAAAAGTTGAAACGTTTATTCCGAGAAAAGACTAAGATGAATAAGAAGTAGTTTGTTCAATAAGATAACGAGATTTATTCGCTACATATGCAAAGCTAATTGTTGAGACGGACTCGCTGTTTTCATTTCAGTTAAATTTAATTAATCCGTTTTTATCATTCCGTGTTTTCTTGTGCTCAATACTTTTTAAGGGTAGAAAATTGCCATAAAGGTAAGCACTACGAAGACACCTGTGTGTTCAGCTGGAGATCCTATTAACGCCGAAAAGGTTCACCGGGGGAGTTTTAGTGCGGTAAATGTCCTATGTAACTCGGGATCTCCCGCGATTAAATTAACTTTTAAGGAGCCATAGGAGGTCGAATTATAAATATAATAAGCGTTGTTCATGGTTCAAAATTAGTATATTATAACAAGAAACCACGGTAACAAAAGCAATTTAATGTTACATCGCGACAACTTGCGAGCAAAATTTCGTGGGTACTGACACGTGTTTCGTCCCTAAACGGAGATTACTACTGTAGATTGTAATATTACATTGTTGCTAATGTAACATTACTTTACTTTTGTATACCCTATAACATTAAAGTTTCGCGGATAAAGGAAACCTTTAGAGGTAAAAAGTTTTTATATGATGTTTAATGTATGAACTTCGCCAGGTAAATAGTGAAAATTTTGTTTAGTTTACTATGGCTAAAAGAGGTAGTGCAGACACAGCTTCCGTATGTAAAAATGTAATAAAGTCAAAGTTAAGAAAAATGTAGTGAAATATATTAATATCGAAGACTTAGTGACTATCGAAAGGCATCAGCCCCTATGTTCGTTTAAATTTTGTTTTGTATACGCGGTAATAGTGTCCAGTCCTAAGCCTGTCCACAGCTGGACATAAGCTTGTCATGAGAAATTTTTGTCCATAACACCCAATCGGGGCAATCGGTTGGGGATCGCAGAGCACGGCTTCTCGCATCGTCTACACTGCTGCTCGTAGACAACCAGAGCCTTTTATCCGTAGCTATGCAGGCTGGACCACTAAGTACTAATATCGTGAAATTTAAAAATATATAATAACATTTCAAATCGACGCCACACTCATCTCGTGACAGTGGGAGGAGAAAATGAAACAATACATAATTATATACAATAAAAATTACTAACTAAGGAAGGAATCGTCTAATTGCTTAAAACGAATGCGACCATTAAAAGTAGAAATAACATGGTTCGCGTTTTAAATGATTAACTCTATATTTTAAGAAAGAGCTCATCATCCAATTTAGAAACTTCCGCCGTCTAATTTTGCTCACTTTGATCTGTCAATTTTATTTTAGAATTCGGAGCTGTAAGTTAAGCAGAACAGGCGAGTTCCCAGTCGGACGTTAGATGTAAATAAACGAACTGCTGATACGATAGTTTTTTAAAGCTTCAGTGGTATATTTTTGGATGTATAAGTCGTGAATGTAGTACCGGAATACATTTTGTCAGATGATGAAAGCCACGTGGAGGAAAGACTTCACACGGAATTACTTTCATCGGGGGCAATTAATGGAAATGCGTCTAGTAAATTATCTTAACCGGCGCATCCATGATTGCATCGTTTACAACAAGTGTTATCAACGTATATAAGAGAAAGAGCATCCAAACAACAATAGATTAAGTTCCGATAGAGAATTATTTTAATTACCGTGATATTCATTTTCAATTAAACACCACTATCTTAGATAAAGTCTTCTTGAGCCATTTGCATCATTATATCAACTGAAGTTTCAGGTTCGATTGTAACAGCATATATTACGTAAAATATCTTCGTCTTGTGTTTATTATCAGGCACTTTATCGTGGCCGGTGTTTTCTGTTGCGCTAGCTGCATCGCAGTTGATTGTGTCCTTCTGAGATTTCAACATACGATGCAGGGTCATTCACTCGGTGTTTCGTAAGGTTGCAACTTACAAAGACTTCATTAGTCGCTGGCAGTTGACTTCCGTTGACACCTCTACTGCATTAGCTAGCTTAAATAGGGTTGTCCAATATTTCGGAAATAAAACTGTGATTTAAAAAAAAATATATATATATAGAATTGACAAACCTTTAATTTGCTTTTATGGCAACTAAATAGGTAATAATGTTCAATTCAAAAAGACAGAGATACCTGTGAGTTCTAAATTGATCGAACACGTGGAATGGTACTGGAAATTTTATAGGTTGCATAGTAAATTTAATATGTAAAAGGCGATCTCTATGAAACTAAATTTTTAAATTGCTTTAGATTATAAAAATAGAGATTCGTTTCTTCCAACCGCTCATCATACATACTATGACACAACCAACATGTTCGACAACCATAATTGCAATATTTCTCAATCTTCGTTTTCGCTCACCTCTCGTCGAAGCATAAAGAATTTTGATATAATCTTCAACAATGACATATAATTAAAGTAAAATTGAAGTGAGAGGGCCCCTGTAGTTAATTATGTTTGGGCCGTAACTATTTGGGATTGCTTACATTACATCGCGGTTTAGCTGTGAGCTGTAATATTTGCTGCGTGAGAAACTTGCTCCGTGATATACGGACACACATTTTGCCACATAATTATCAATGTACTAACGTAGTACGAATAATTCTCGCAATAGTGACCTAGGAGTCCTCACTGCACAGATTCCTTAAATTTAGGGTTTCTGAAAATTGAGAAGTCTTTTGTAATCATATAAGTAAATTACCAATTTTGCAATGGAATCTCTTAATATATTCTCGTTCCATTGATGAGTAAGGATTTCTTAACAAATCTGTGTCTGATGGATACTTTAGCAGTAGTACCTACGCTTCGGTAAATAGAACCTACGGGATGGCACAGAACCTACCGTTGGTGGTGATTTGGCATCTGTTATTTAACGATAACAATTGAAATCGGGTAGTTCAAGTCTTCTCTAGTGGTTAATAAAACATCATAAAACTAACATATGGATACTGATATATCGATACGAGAAGCAGGTATCATTAAAGAATATTCAAACTCTATATATAATACGGTACAATTTCTAATACAACATAATCCAAAGAAATAACAAACGTTAAAATATCGCAATGAATAATTAATTACTTTAGCTAAAATGTAATAAAGATCTATGAGAAAATGTAGCCTAAAAAGCAAGTACGGAGTGTGTAACAGTTAAAAAGTTCACAAGTGATACAGTTAGATGGGCGTACAGCCGCAGTTCATACAGATAGGTACCGCGGTTACGCGTCAAAGACTACAGTAAATAAACAGACGTCACATGAAAAGTACTGATTTAAAAGCAGTGACGGTATACTCACTTCATCAACAATCAACTTTGATCATCAACTTTGAGTAGCTTGTATGTTTCCCAACGTGCAAATTATAGTAATGGTATAAATAGCTCCATTCATTTAAAAGTTCCATTTACAAATGTATGTCAAGGTATGTGTATTGGCCAGTATTTATGATCGTGTTTCGGACTCCAATGAAGAACCTGCAAAGACCTAAGGGATACCGAATGGAAAGCAGAAATCTCAAAATCCGGAACAGTATCCAATAGTCGGAAAAAATAGCCGAGTTGACTATGATGATAAGATTTTTTTTCAAGACATAAACACCATTTTCAAATATTCTGATATTCGACAAACGGATGCTAGCAGGAATTAATGATTGTTCAAGACTGTTACTGACGTGATACTTATTCTAGAGAGGTTACGTAACGTGTAAATAACAATAACTGCCAAACAGGCGCGCGGCGTTGACCGAGAACGTTTTTGTCGAGCGATTGCCGCGGTCGCTTGTAAACAACTCTCTATTTCTAGAGCACGTGTTAAAAATGGCTCAGACGAACGTGCTTTACTTTTTCATACTGCTTAAGCAGACTATAATTCGTATTGCCAGGCCTGTCGGTCCAGTGGTCAGTTACCCCGACTGCTGAGACTGGGGTTGTGGCTTCCATTGCTAGCTAGGACAATTTTTTGCATGTACAACACAAGTTTCTATTCTGTTCCTGGATATATAATTGCCTATATACTTATGTATTAGAATTTATATCCTGTTATATCTAACTGATCTAGAGATACCTAATTTCGAAAATAAATCGCTCATTATTACCACCGACGACGTGTACATTCCTGTCTAAAATATGACGTTGAACCCGGTGCAAGAACAATTAGGTCGTGGGTGGTCGCGCTCATCAAACTGGCGTGTAGATAATTTTTTTATGAGCTTTCTAATGCACACATAATAGCCGTTCCATGATTCCGCCAGAGACGCGTCAAAAAAACAATAACTTCGATTTCTTCCTGTTTATCTTTGTTACGGTCATCAACACTTTTAGATACGCACGATTCGTCCGAAAAGTGCTGTGTTAATGCTCATATATCGTTGTTCTAACATCAAGCGAAAATTCGTTTGTAATGACTTAGCAAAAACTATAATTATAATAACAGAGTAAAGAAATGCATTCCGTTTCTTCCATACTCGATACCCAAAAAACGGAATGTAAAAAAGAAGCTAAAAACTTTTAAGCATTTATCAAGGTCGGTAAGTTCAACGTAATGAGATTATTTAATGATAATTGAATGCTAATTGTTTCTGACAAGCACATTGCGATATTGTCCATATTGCAAGAGTTATTATCAAAGTCAAGACCTTTGTGATTATACGAATATTATAATGCAATAACACATTGATACGCAAACCTTTTATTTTCTATCCATATTTTGGAAATTTGAAAGGACGTATTTCTGCCAAAAAATTTCTATTGATAGTCCGTTCTGGGACTAAAATACACCAATATTACCAGAATACTAATATACTAATAATCTAAATATTCCACACTTGAGTTTAGTCTCCAAATGGCAATGGAGGACACCACAAAAACTGGACGTCATCTGGACACCAGATTTCAGTTTGGAAAGATCTCGAAAACACTCAAGTTACACAAAAACCCCGGTACAATATATGTTATTCTGTTGATGCCATACGTAAAAACATTCCTTACTCGTAAAACCGGCTTTCAAAGTTGATTTCGTCGTAATTAAATTGTTCTAACGGCACATTAATTATAGAGCAGCCTTCAAACCTAGCTGATGTTCGTTCATTGTTAACGTATATATTATGTAAAATGCTAGTACAGACGTCATATAATTATATACATTAAATTCAGCCAGTCAGATCGTCTTAGTTCTGATAGATAGAACACGTATTTCTTAGATTTTGAATAATAATATCTCCTCGCCATTATGAAATTCCTTGAACAAAGTATATACCTACTACAGTGAGAATATTATTTCAGAGCCACGAGGAAAACAAATTTTGGATTCCAAATAAACACGTGAACGCATTTCTTCTGTGTTTAATATCAGAGACTATATGAAATAACCATTTTAGATAAGTGCTGAAAACAGTTTGTAATAAAACTTTCTTCTCAACGGTCATTGTTCATTAACGACTTCCTTTATGGTGGTCATAACCGTTTTCTGTAATGTGGTTGATTTTATTAACAAATCAAAAAGTGTTATTAAAGCAAGATCGGAGGAAAGAAATCGTTATTAAATATATGTATATTTGTGTAAAAATTATTATGGTTAGAAATTCTACAATATCATTATAATTTTATGTGTATGATACCAACAAATGTGACTTTACACTTTTTCACGTTCTGACTATATTAGTTAATCAATTAAGAGGTTAGTAGAAACGAATGTTTTTTTTGTGTGTACCTGCATCAACCGATGTATGAGATAGCGACGTGAAAATAAAAATATTATTACATGTAATTTGTGAACGCATCAACCACTTTCTTGATCGCAGATATTATAAACATATTTGCACGCGAATACGTGATGTCACCAGCGAAAGTTTCCACGTGACACCGATAAGGACCCAAGTTCAGCATTTTGTTATGGTGGACAAAAGATGTACAGAATAGCACTTCTATCAAGGAGAACTGCAGAATACGTCGTAGATGGTGACGTGAAACTTAAATTTGTAGTAAGTCCGAAATTGCTAAAGATGGTATAGGTTCATTTTACTCACATTTGGACAATATAACATCATAGGTTTATTTTTTCGATCGAAGGGGCAAGACGAGAAATGTAGTGCACTTCACCAATTATCTTTTTTATACGTCTCATAACATAGCCCACTTCGAACAACTGTTCAACTTTTTAAGTTGAAAAAACCCTATATTAATACTTTGCCTGACAAGGGATCGGATCCCAGGCTACTCAGCAGTCGCGCTTGTAACCAATAGGCCAAAGAGGTAGTCGAGGCAGGCCCACTTTAAGATGTGATATCAAATTTAGGACTATAATTTTTTCATTGTATAATTTTTTTGCATATTATGCTTATCTTTTGTCTCGTAACGAGGGCAAGATGATGGAATGCTGTGTACTAATTTTATTGCATTCAACTGTGATAAATGGAGGCTACATAGTTTGGGCGATAACCGTGGAATTTTCAGGTTAATTGTTATCATATTATGATGCAATCACGAAAGAATTGCCCGAGAGAATCTCTACCTTACCAATAAGTTTGATATTTAGGCTATCATGAATAAAGTTAAAACTAAAGAAAAACTCAAAATTTACGAGCAAAAATTAGACAGATTTATATATATAATCTTGTCTTAAAAACGCATAGTCAAATATAACTACGAGCCAAAAGTGCAGCATAAAAAAGATGGTTATAATCCTTTTTACGTTTTTCAGATGAACACGGATCGCTCCTGGAACATCCATAATCCTGAAATACATTGTTAATATGCGAATTGGCGAAGAAATATATAGTTCTATTCAAACATATGTGAACCAGTGAAGTGTGTTGAGGAGAATCAATCCTTGATGTGAGAGAAGTATAAATCACGTTTAGAGGTCATTGCGTTTGTATCAATATTCAACAAGAGCAATGCGGCGCGGAGGTCGCGATGAGTCAGGGGAAAGTGCGCACTGTTGTGTCGACACCGCGGCTCAGTACTATACCTTTGGGGGATATTGAATTTTTAATAACTGGCCAATTGGTCCAGGGAAAATGTTTTTGTCTGCTGAGCTAGGAGTTCTGGTATACCAATCATGAGTTGGATTACTTACCAATCAAAACAAATATTTGTGTGATGAGCACAATTATTTCGTCTGTATCTAGGTAGAATTATCTACGTAAATGTTTTTAGAAATGTTTGTATGTAATTTATCAAGTGTTTGGATGTCATGGTGCAGGATGTCTAGTTTGTAATCAAATGGCCGTTAGTGAGTTATTACAAGATATTATTATTATTACACTGTAACAACTTTTAATATTTTTATGAATACATCAACTTCTTGAACATCTGCAGGTGTTATCAACGTACAGTATACCAGTTTGCATGCCCTTGAGATGTTTTGTACGTTTAACATACTCGTACGACATAAAATAGAGTGAAAGTCAGTATGGCTGGAATAGATAGTACCTATGTTATATTTTATTATTTCTAAAGTTAATGTAAACATTATAGCGATTAGATAATAAGATTTTTCAGCAAGCGAACATACTATAGACACGAGTGGCCCCTACAGAATCGATTAGATACTATAACTATGATAAACAGAAGATTACTAACAAAAAAAAGAATACTAATAACTACACCATAAAAAAATATTTGTTGCCATTTTTATATCAACGTGCTTTCTATTACATAAGGGACAAAAAAAACCAGGCGGACAAATACAGAAATCCTCTGAAACCCGACAAAAGTGCTTTGTAAGCTTTTGAGCCGTCTATGGGTCTCCACATCTATATTTGTCGTCGCTGAATCGGCTTAAGCTGAGTGTGTATGATCAGACTGTGCGCCAATGGGGCTTTTCGAGTATTATCAAAGCCGTTTGAAGGTGATCAAAGACGAACGGCCCCGTTCAATAAATTCATTCCTGATTCCATAGTTAAATCCATAACCACAAAACTATTGGAATGGCACAAGCCGGTTCTGCGTCAACGGATCTAAGAAGCCCCCAAGTGAAGACGCTTAAATAAAACACGCAAGGAAGCACTTTCTTATCATCAGTACCAGACTAATGACTTTCCAATAAAATTGTTTTATCTGAGCGTACAAGAGTCTAGAAATGATAAATAACAACGAAAATCGATGAATAAATTGTCTAATGTTAATCGATTGTCAATTAATGAACATTCATTGATCTTAAGCGCTTTAAATGAAAGTAAGAGGATATCAAATTTAAGGAAATCGAGACACAATATTAGGACTTCGTATATTAATTCAATCAAAAGCATAATAAGTTAGCTTCTGGTAATTTATGTAAAATAGTCTCAACCACATCACCATAATATCATCATCACCAATAAGCCTTTGAACGTTACAAAGTTGGACACGCGTCTCTCCGGCAGAATAAAATTTGTTAAGACCATAATCTAGCAAGGGTTGGCAAACTTCACAAATCTTACAGAATGAGTTACAGTTCAAGAATTATATAAGGCAACTCTGTCATATATTTTATTACATTTGATTGAAACTAGCGCTGAGTTTTACCCTATTCACCTTGACGAGAATATGACAGGACGCATTTAAATGTTACGTTAGCGGCACCCAATCCACAATCATGCAGAACCATTCGTGATTAAATAAGTTTGTTCGTATTGCAGGCATTCCGGTAGCCTTCACCTTTATAACGTATGAAATTTCACTATGCGGTAACATAACATCACGCTTGTTTCCCTGAAAGGGTAAACAAAGGAGTGTAGTACACTCCCACGTTTAATTAGTTTGTTATACGTCCCCTTGGAATAAGTGAGCCTATTGCCTTAGACCGGGCATAAATCCATTCACTGAATATATCACCGAGATATCACAAAAAAATCATACTTGTTTTGTATGAGAACTTCCTACTTACATACAGGTGAGGGTCTAGAGAATTTACTACGACATTCCAAATACATAATCGTATTAGGATCTTCATTTGTAATAATCAGAAAATAACCACTTGTAGTAACAAACAAAGTAGTATTGTTTCTAAGAAGTTATTCAAGGTATTTTATTCTTTAAGGAATCTTATTTTGCATAGTTCTAATGAACATTCTAGATTTTTTCTTCCTTTGAATATTATGAAAGTGTTGGCTTATAAAACATAAATTTAACATAGCTGCTCTGGAGTTAAAATGGCACGAATCTCTTATTATAATAGTTAAGGCACAGGTTGTTATAGATAGTACACATTGTGAAGTTCTCCATTCAATTCTCTAAAGCCGTGTAATGTCTGCCCAACTGCTTTAGGTTAGGGCGGCAGAGCATACCTATCTATGCCTACCTTTTTATTCTAAGAAGAGATCCGTGTGCAGCAGTCGAACGGTGTAAATGTTTATGATGAAGATTAAGAAACGCACTTTAGATATTCTAATATAGCAAAGTATAATTTACCAGGTCCCTTAAGGAGTAGACAAACATAAAGTGTCATATACTTATTATTAATAGTTTATAGAAATTCAGACAACATTAATCATGATACATGACCTTGATTCCAAGATAATGTATGACTACTTTTCCCATTAAGTTACAAAGCTGTAACGAAACCAAAACATGAGGTGTGCCATGATAAAAGAGTTACAAAAAGCTCCATGGGTTCTGTATTGTTTCCCAACGGATCGGAGTTCAATGCTCGGCGCAGTGGCGCGCCCTTGGCTTTTGTTTCTCGACAATGCACCGGCAGCTGCCGGAGTGCAACCGTTGCATAATGCAAGTGAAGCTGAATGTACATCTGATGAATTTAGAAAATAACACATATTAGCGCAGAGCGAGAACGATTAATTCACTGATGTAAAGTTATAGGTACTGCGATTTCAAAGTATGGATTCCCGGTAATATTTCGTTTCACAACTTAACAACGTGTATAAGTATATTGTTCTTGTATTATTGTAAGAATTTAAAGCTGTGTATGACGTAAGAGTATATTGATTGAGTAAGCAATCACTTACTTATAAGAAATTGATTGTCCATACAGACATGATAATGTAGTAATAAAAACTACGTAACCGAAAACTACATTGATGGAAGAATTGTTTTGTACGTCTGTTGCTTAATGTTAGTCTTTTGTAGGAAGACCGGCAATAAAATTTTAGATTTTTGCGTTTTAGATGGAACGCTGAATCCCATTTGGACTAATCCTGAGTATGAAACGGATATTTATAAAAATATATACAAAATGAGACTGGTGCCAGTCATAATAACTAGGAACAATCAAAACTATCAAAATATGCCTATTAGTGTCAGTCAACATACAATATTAATAAGCCCATTAGTTAGAATGAAAAGTCAAAAATCTTTATAGGACTATAAGGACGCTTTAGTCCAGCTAATAAAAATGCTAAGTAAATTAGTATTTGTTAGTACTCGACCAGTTCCAAGTTTGTCACTTTGAGGTGTACTTCTGAGGTCGGCTGCACTGCCACGTAAAACGTGGCAGTCGTTAACGACGGTAGTCATTTTCAGTACGACGTCCAATTTGTTTAAATGAAATATATTCACTAATAAATTATTATTCTAAATTTACTACATAAAATTAAAGATTTTTTAAAATATAATTCCATATAATGTTGAGGCAAGAAGAAAGGTATTATAATATATACATAAAGAATTGCTAAGAAAAGTGTAAAATATTATTGTGCAAAAAATACTGGAAGACTAGAACTAGTTTCAGCAGTGACTAACAACAGCGATGAAAGGAGAGTGAAAAACTCCGAAAAGGCCGTATGACGTCACGCATCTAAGAAAAAGAAAAAAGAATGGCGCCGAAATGAATGCACGACCTTGGAGCGAATGCAGAGCAGCAGTGCTCTGACACTGATACATAATTCATGTAACGCCGTGTGTTTGTTCCAATATACTATACTATACAAACACTATACAAACGGCAGAAATATTGTTCAAATGATGGCGTTCGGTTTTTGTACAGCGTTTTAAATAGATGTATTCTAAAAGATGGCTAAGACACTGTACTGTAAATGCGCATACACAAATTTTACGCGGAGATTTGAAAATTCATATATACCTACTCGTTTCTCCATGTAGACGTCGCGTGACTTAGATATTATAATAGTGACTTATGTATCAACGTACATCCTCCTTGCTAAGAACTTAATATAAATATAGAGCCAGTTACGATAATATCCAAATACCAAACATACTCGTATCTCGCCTCGTGACAAAATGCAACGCTATGTCAACAGCAACATTGATTGAAATATCAGAACGCTATTGCTGTAATTATTGTAATTATATACATAAACGTACCTACTCATAAGCGATAAACATTAACATTTCAATTGGTTGTAGTAGAAAGTGAAACGTGTCTAACGTAACAGTAATTTCGTATGTCATTATGACTTTGAAATTGACACAGAAACACGAATTTCACTAGGAAATATCGACTCTAACGGCGACAACTTCTAGATTATATCAAAAACAATCCTGTAGGTAGTATACCTGTATCGGACGGTCACCATATATTTCTTCCCACACTGGAGGAAATGCACAAAAAAGAAAGGCAAAGAGTGAACTCTATGGCGACGTCTACTTTTTCAGAGTCGTACGACCAGGAATATTCAAGACAAGAGTGTTTAGGAACTTTCTAGAGAAGCATGCTACATCCTGGGCCACATCTCGCTTGTCAACACACGAAATGGTAGTCAACCGTAAACCAATGGATATTAAAAAGTATATGTAAAATACCTACTCAAGATTTAACAATAAGTAGGAAAAGTGGGTAGAATCCTTCCCGGAAGAGATATTTGCGCAGAACGAAATAAGAGAAATTGACTCCGAACCATCTCAGACCGTATCAGTTAAGATGCACACGGCATGCTAATCGATTCAAGATTCCTCTCCAACTTCGGCTCGCTCATTAGAATTCCTTCATAAATTACTGAATGTTAATTAAATGAGTGGAAAAGCTGCATTTACATTAATATGGACACGTTAACTTTCCTGTCACACACTCTCTTGAATATCTTTCTTAAAATACCTAAACAACGTTGCCAAGTAGAACAATTTGTAATTTATCATGCAAGCGTGACTTGTAATAACAATTATGATAGTTTGTACTGCTATTGTACATCTATATATGTATTATGGAAAATACCAAACAAATGGGAAGTACGTTTAATTCTTGGTAAGCGCACTGCAGCTTAGTATCATTAATACATTCCCAATTTGAATTATCAAGGAGAAGAACATATCGTAGAGTCAATCGCACTCAAACCAGAAAGGGATAAACCTAAACTGTACTATTTTACTAATGATTAGAAAATATTAGTAAAACGTAACTTATTTATGCTGATCATTAGGTATTATTAACTATATACATCTATTTCAGTGAGCCGACATTTCCGTGACCTTGACTTTCGTTTCACGACTACGTCCCGTAAATATTATACGTTGCCAAAGAATATGTCACAACTAACGCATAACAGTAGATTCGTGTGTGCTGCACATATACATACATTTATTGCCAATTATCGAACATTATGTGAAATGGAAACTATTTTTATTGAGGTTAATTTTGTCAAAATTTTCGCTTTAAGCAATAAAAATATTAGTATACAATATTTTAAGATTACATTTCCAATGATTTGTACAGGTCTCTTCTCAGACTGAACTAAATTATTCGGTGTGTCAGAATCCGACACACCTTACAAATATTACGGATCTTAAAAACATTTTGGGATCTCCAACTTGTGTAATTTCCCCGGTTTTTTTTCGCCGTTATAGTCTTCGATCTTTTGTTCATATTAGTTTGTATTTAGTTGATAGTCATGTATTCTATTTTTGTCATTTTGTGTGTCCTAGCTGCAGGTAATAAACTGGTATTTGCAAGAATTTGTACCGCAAACCTCCGATATAGAACAATATGTATAATCAAATCTATAGCATTAAGCTTTACCACCAATTATTCTGAATTGATGCTAGTATCCTGGTAGGTATAAGAATAAAAACGATTGGTTCGCTTTGTTAGTTACAAACCCAATTATACCGAGCGAGGACAAAGTCAATTGACGTACACACCTTTCATTTACAATCGCTAAGTGAGTTATTCCCTAAGTATTACACTGCAACAAATTGCAGATCCTGTCTTAATATTTCTGCACTTGTCACGTAATATACGAGTACACAAGGTGTAAAGATCATATGTCAATATTAAAAACATTAACTTCATATAAGGTTATGATAATACTGATCCAGAAACAAACGTGGGCAGTGGCATGATGAAATTCATACTGATAAATATGACATATGAAACATCAAATTACTTGCAATTGACTACTTTAAAGAATCAATACTAATGTACGATTAAAATCCAATCGATGTAATATTTTGACGAATGAGGGACTTTTAATGATATTATCAAAATTAAGACCGTTCATCAACACATACATAAATATGTATACGTACGAAAACACTTGGTTAAATAATGTTATTTGCATTGGAATACATGCCCCAAGCATATGTAGGTGCAAAAATTATGACGTCATTGTATGATTATAAAGGACCAGACTCAACAAAAGCTTCTTTGTTAAGTAATGCCAATACTTATTTATACGTTCTATAAATACCAATATGTACCTAACCTTTGTCAATACTTATGTAAGGTGGTGTTATTCGTATTTTTGAAAATACCGTCTTTTACATCCACGAGACCTTGGACACAGTAGGTATTCGTAACTCAATTATTTTAAAAACCAAATAAGAAATAATAAGATAGACATGAGAAATATACACGAGCAAAATCTTTTATGGATTTCTGACCAATGGTGGTTTTTGTAACGAAATGTAGACCACAATTCAATCATAACCAAAGCTAAGATTTTGTTTGAAACAGAACCAATTAAAATGAAAGTTATATATCCAAAATGCATCTAAATCAAAACCCGAGATTCATTAATGTGACCAAATAGTAAAGAAATTATAGCAAAAAAGAAAAGAACAGTGACCACACAATCATAACATTAATTTGCTCTTACGAAAGTTGCACGAACAAAATCGAAGGGTAATCATAACAGGCAATCATAATAGTTAACTAGAGGTTACGCGCGACTTTGTTCGCGTTATATACCCATTAGCTTTTATAACATAACTTTTTCAATAACATTATTGATCACCTTTCTATTTTATTTTGACCTACATTAACACTTCCCACTATTCTAAAAAGTGCTTACGAAATTCGTCTAAAAGTCCAGTCAAAATCGCTTTGGCACTTAGGACATTAGCTGTTATTATATAGAAACAAGAAAGCGTTTATTTGGGGTTTTGTCAACTCGCATAGAAGTCTTTGCCCCGTAATCACGGATACACGCTTCAGTTTTGTTTATTTATTTTGTGTGGAAAAGGAAAGAAACTATGTAACAAAGCAGAATTACTTGATATGTACACGGTACAGGAGAAAAGGGATGTTATATATGTAGCTTTCAAATGTATAGATTAATTTCTTAGTGCAATGAAAATAGCCACATATAAGATTTTACCTTTTACTGTAATTATAATAGGTTTAATAGGTATGTAATATTCCATTAATAGAACATGAAGACAATATCTGATTGCAATTTTTTATTTATGAAAAAAAAAATTGTGTTTAATGAGGAAGTACTGAATTATTCAAGAACTTTTTTATCGCTACGAATATTCAATTATTCAATATCTGATCCTCGTAACGAAACAGCTGGAGCGTATGGGTGAAGTAAGTGGTTATTGTTACCAATTGCATTATGATTTCATGAAGAGTTCAAGGAATTCTGATGTTATTCGCTGATAGGTTATGTTTTGCTCCGGTGTGATGAAACGATTGCGCAAAACTCGATCGACTCCATAAGCAGTCTAGATTTATCAAGTTTTAGGGTACTTACAATACTGTTATAGAAATCAATTTATTTTTTGCCATTTACTCACAGATTAATTGTTATACATAACTTCCTTACAGTAATATAGAATGCGACACCTTTAATATCCTTTACCAGGATTCTACGTAATATGATCGAAAACAATTCGCTGTGATCCTTAAAATTCCATTAAAGTCGCTCGATCAATACCCGCCGTTTGACAAAAGCTCCATTGGCGGCGTGTATCGGACGCTCCATAAAGTTTTCACAGGTTTTGCATTGTTCCCCTCGCCGGAGTAGCTTTCATAAAGGACGGAATAAGTTTACCGACCTTTTGTACATCAACGTGATTTCAGACGTCCGAAGAGGTAGGTACCTACTGAAGCACATTCGCACTAAAGCTGTAAACTTGAAGACAATTTGAAAGTATTTAGATATGCTAAATATGTACATTTGAGGGTTGAACTATAGCGTTAATGGGAATGTAGATATTTGACTTTCCCGAGCCCATTTGGAATGTTTCATTTAAAAAATATTGTAGGTACTGATATTTTAAAAAATTTAAAATGCTCTTCAAACGGATCGTTATAAAAAGAAATCCTTTCCAAAGTTGAACAGGCTTTTCATAATTTTTCCATTGCTTCGTAATAGGCCTTACCTTGCGTAATAAGCTTTCTTTTGACCGCGACGACAAGGGTGGAATACTTCTGGTGACCTGTCGCAGCTCAGGTTGGATTTATGTAGAGAACAATATATCGTTTGCGAATATCTTCAATCGTCCACAATTTTAGGTCGTTTATATAAATTAGAACGTATTTATCTAAATTATTGCACTCATTCTGAAGTATGGTATATTTTTAGAGCCAAAAGAAGGCAGTTATGACCGGTTGAAATACATAAATCTGCATTAAGCAAGATAATATTTTTCGATGGATATAAAAGTATGAGCGGACTAACATAATTAAGATTAGCAATTACGGTTGCTTGAAGTGCATTAATCAATCATTTAGTTTTTATACCGTCCGTGTTTATGTAAAAAAGTGACAACATAATAGGTATTGTCGCGGGAACTTCCTGAACTGTAATGAGGACGTAGGTACAAGCAAGCGTGAACATGAACACGATCAATTGACATCAAACATGTTGTTTACTCGTCTTATTTAGTTATTTTGAGGTTTTAATAAGACGCACTATCATTCAGAGGCCTTGTCTGAGGACACGGTCGCGACTATTTACCGCTACGTAGTTTACCCAATGATGTCATGTTGCCGAGTGAAGAATTTTTGTGCGATGGTAAATAAACATATTATGATCGATGTTAAATCTGCGTGGTTTAAAAATATTTTGAATTTGTTTTTATTTGCACAACATACGATGTAAGCGTGGATATTTCCAGGAATATCTAGAAATCTATTCCCTCAACCACTTTTCAATAAGAACGGTGAATTTATTCTGAGGGGTTCTAATTTTGATAAAGTTAACGTAAATTAAAAGCGGGTAGTTTATCCTATCCAATTTTTTATTAATGCACTACATGAGCAAAATCATAATATTATGTCGTTACGTGTGCTGACTGATGCCTTTTAAAATATGTATGACATTTCCCAAAACCACAGAAAAAAAAACAAATTAAAAACAACCATGGAAAGTATTCTAAAGCAATAAAAATATAATGTACAGTTGAATATGGCAGCTATCGCAGTGTTACTGCATACATAAATAACACAAATAATAGCTATCTACGAGTACGATACAGTCCTCGCGACTCGCATAAAGGCGAACTGGCCTTGGCCGCAGCGTAAGGAGGAAAATATTTATTGCTCTATATTGCTTAATAGGAAATAAACAATTTTTAATGCGAGTCCCACAATACACCAGCCATACATACGTCTTATACATATACCCGTGGACGCTTACATTATTATACCTTATTCTTAATACCTTATACCTTAAACCTTATACCTTAACTGAATATTATACCGTGCGTCATTATATGCTTTGATTCGTCTTTCGTTACTGTATAATGACAGTGGACCATCTAAACATTTTAAACGTGAAAATTCTACCAAATGAGCAGGTAGCAGTCGCACACTTGGGACTCATCTCTGTACGAATTGGACTATTCGCGTGCACTACTTCAATTGGTTTTAATTATTGTAAATGTGATTAGTATTTTGCGACTAATATGAGAATTCATCTGTTCGATTCAAAGATAGTGGTGCTACTATAGATAACAGATGTTCAGCTCTAGTCCATCAGAAGCTCTGGATCGGTAAATTCGCATATTGCCGTCACATTGTTTAGGACAAAACACAAATAATTTGAAACACAGGAGCATCATGGTTAAAGAGATGTAGAATTGGCACAGGCCCGGGCAAATCGTATACAAGTTCCACTATCGGAGATATTTTCATATGTAATATTTAGTTGAATGATTTGCAAAGCTGACAGGCAATTCTGCGTGGAATGAATAAATGCTGCCCATACAAGCAAATAATAATTACAGAGAAGACGAAGTAGAACTCTTGATTTTGAAAAGACCAAACGTTAATATCAGTATTAAATTTCACTTTTACCCTAATAAATTATCTAACCTTAACTATTTCACAACTATTCGAATGTTGAAAAAGTCATATAATAGAACCTAAAAAATTCTTAATATGACATGTAGTAACAAAAATAGATAACATTTCTAGAACAGTTGTGACGAGATTGAAGGTTACTAGAACGAATATAATTATATAAATATGTAGCTAGCTAGCCAGTGATAATGAAACTCGCTAGTCAATATAAATGTCAAAATGATAATAAATACATTGTAAGCGAAAGTCCACAGAAGTAACCGGTCCATTAACACCGCACGCTGTTTACTTAGCTCGACTTGCGTTGTCACACATTAACATATAAAATAGTCATGTTTAATAGGATAATTCTAACTTATATTATATTTTCTCGTTAATAGCTCGGAGTCTAAATCTGTGCTCTATTGCGGGACGGAAATACAATTAGTGAAACGTGGGAGCGCAGTACACTCCTCTACCTACACCTTTGGAGATTACAGACGTGATGTTACGCTATGTACCGTCAAAATAAAAGATTGAACAGCAAAAAATACAGGATAAACAGGTTTTTGCTACTCCGGTCGCGAGGTACATCCGATACTGAAATTGAAAAAAATTTCAGTTTAAAGAGAAAAAGCGTTTTCGGGAACGAACACATGATTCAATTGCGTTTGATGTTCTTTCAAAACCTTTCAGCCAGAGATTTCTGCTACGTAGGCTTGTGCAAAGTAACAATTTTACCATAATGTCTTTTTTATATCTCTTTCTAAAGAGTATAACATTATATTTTTCTACATATTTTAATTTAATAATCTTAAAACAACGCACTCAGTAGACACTTATATGTACTTTCGTGAGACAACGTCATGTTTTGCAACTAGTTGGACTTACAACATGTTCGTGGTGATTCTACACACTGCAGGTATGATATATTGCGTATATAAGAAAACGATTAAGTATGGCGACATGCGATACTCGTCAATCTTATTAGTTATGCCGTCCATCGTGATCCTCCCATTCGTCACGTGTCTGCGCAAAACGGATTGCATTGAGCACTGGTAGAAACCGAGCATTACTTAAACATTGGCGTGCTTATTTAACTCCATAATCCGCTTATGTCACACATTTACATAGTAGGCAGTTTGCTCGGCGTAAGTTGATTTAACATGCCACTGAACCCGTCACGGCTACATAAGTGGGGCTTGTAACGAGCTAGTTCAGCGCGTTTTCCCCACAAATGAGCTTTGTTCACGAGGAAAATGTAAGAAAACAACGCCAGCAATGTCTCACAGAACGAAGATAAAACAAAGTCAGTTAAAGCACTATTTAGATTATCTTTATGTTTAAAGATGTTAAAGTAGATAGTGTAAAGGGTGAGGAATTGTGCACTCAATATATTATGACGAGTGCAGTAGATATTTGTATATAGACAAAGCATGATGAAAACATGTTTTCATAAAGATGCACTTATGTCATAATCAAGCTAAAAATTCTACAACCCTTAACACCACCCAATGCTAAATGTTATCAAAGTCAAAAGCCATCGACATGAAGCTGAAAAGATCAAGAGCGAAACACTTATTTCAAGTCACAAATACAAAAGACAAATGGCTACTGGCCAAACACTTGAATCTGAAAACGAAACTCAGAAATTCCCTCCGTGGCTCTCGTAAAATTCATAATCACAGAAAGTCAAAAGAAAATAAAGTAGAAAACCAAGCAAGAAAACCTAAAACATTTTTAAGTAACAATCGACACGAAAGGGTGGCAGTCAGCCAAGTAACATTCATATGTGACCTTAAAACCGATCGTATTACTGAAATGCCATATTGGATTTAACAGAAATAGTATTTGAAGAAAATCCATTACTTAATACCGTTCCGCTTATCCAAAGTAAGAAAATACATATGTTGAAAAGAGGCACCCCTAATAATATTAAGTAAGTTTTAGAATGTAGAACTTATTTAATAAATAGCTTAGGCATGTACAGTATGCTTCCATAAAATCTGTAAACGATATGTGTATTTCGTTCCCTAAATATATCTCGGAAATAACAATTACAAAATTATTAACCAATCACATAATTCAGATCGACAGGGCTACGATTTTTTTAAGAGAGTCTTTCAATGTTTGTCGTGAGTAAATTAGTATTGTGGCAAAAAATGTTTAAAAAGATAAATGTTTGTTAATTGTATTATTATACCATTTCTGCACGACGTCAAAAAACACTACAACGATTGCGCTGCTTGTTTATTTACAAATGACAACCAAATTACCCTAATGATCATCATTATCGTCATCATTTTGTACTCCAATCGTCCTCATCTTACACATTATCCACATACAGTTATCAACCGGTTCCTACAGCGATTGCGCAACCACTCAACTGTCGCGAATTAGGAACGCAGTAATTATATTTAAGTGATGGTTGCGACAATTTACTCTAGATTGACTGACTTCCTTATGAATTTGTCAACCGGTCATTATGCGCCGATAGCTAGTACAATGGAAATGTTGATTAGCTCCTTATTTAATTGAAGTGATCAGAAGCGGGAAATATTTTCAGTATTAAAACATTGATTGCCACAATCATAAACAGTTCATAATGTCGAAGAAATTAAAACCGATACGAACAAAGCGTAATAGCTTAATAGAGACAGCGATCTAAAAAGTAATCTAGTAAGTTTTTCCAACAACAAAACATACATTTTATAACGGTTTTAGAATTTGTTCCCAAATACGTATTTGGGCTTTGCTTCAACAGCAAAATCTTCCTACACTAAAACAAATCTGGAATTAAAAATCAGAGCTCTTGATAACAGTCTCTGAGACATCAATACCGTTTGTTTCCATATTAATGTTAATAATGTGGTCAGCCATAGCTGATTTCTCTAGGAAAGCCGCAGAGTTTCCAACCAGAATGTTCTACAATTCCGCACTAAATTGCGCAATGTACCTCTCACATTTACACGTGTGTCACTTAACGACCTATGGCGACATTCATGTCCAGGCAAGTTTCTAAGCAATATGTCCACTAGTTTAGTTGAACACGAAGTATGAACAGTATTGCAGAGATAGATATATTACATTAGATTTCTTTATTTTTTTTTTTTTTTTTTTTTTTTTTTTTTTTTTATCCTAGCAAATAGGCAGACGGGCCCCCTGTTGGTAAGGGGGCAC
>DWDT01000185.1:0-25444 GCA_018245595.1 Microceris scylla
TCCGCTCGATCCCTACGGAGTAATAAATCCACAAAACGAACTCCGCTCCTCGTAACACGGTTATTAGCATAAATTTTACTCCAGAATACACATACATATGTGAACATGTATGTGAAAAAAATACACGTTATGCTAATAACACTGCGTAACGTTCAAAGCTTTGAAGGGTACAAGCTTTGAAGTTAAGTAACACGGGCTGCGGTCGGCCCTCGCATTGTTTAGTTGCCAGTTTTTATGAGCGTTTCTGTATTTCACGGGGCAAGTTAAGCAATCAGGCGGGTTTATATGTTTCATTACACGTATTAAAGCCCTTGAGCTGTGATATATTATAGTAACTTAAATTTAGCTATCCACTCCTGGGTCTTAGGTTGAAATCCTTGTAAGCATCTCTACAAAAACGCGTGCTAGCAGCTTAAATATTTATTATTTATTCATAGCCTACATTATGTATTTCATAGGGCACATACATTTGAGCACTGATAGGACATGGCTATAAAAATATCACTTGTTGTAACGGTGACGGTTGTAAGGGTGATAAAGGATATCATTCACGGAGAAAATTTGTATAATCTTGAATTCCCTCATGTTCTATGAAGCGTGTGAAGTTTGCACATTAACAATTGTTGAATAAACTAACTGACATTAACAGTCCTATTTAAGATAGGTTTTTGACGTCTATTAACGGAGTGGCCATTTAAGATCGCTGCTAATTTACTACTCTCCTTTTTATAAAAAATGATCCCAGTTACTTAGATCAATATCAACTTGCGTGAATTAAGTTAATAAAAAAAAGAGAATTAAAAACACTGACTTCAATCACGAAGTTTTTATTGTTTGTTTATATCCCTTCGTTTACGGATAATTAAAGAAACAAAAATAAGATGGCGGACCGGGCGTGACTGACGACAGTTTCCTTTGTCCAAACAAGCCTTATTAGCAGCAGCTGTCCTAACAAGCGGATTAAATTAAAAGAAAGTGAGAAAAAGCAAAACGTCGCCTGCGTATAAAGCTTTCTAATTTCAGCAAATGAACCGGTTTCCGTGATATTAACAAAGCAAATGCGAATCTTTTTTGTTAAGCACCAATATAATTAAATGTGGCATATTTATGTACTAACCCTGCGTGTCCACTTATTCAAAGCAAAGTTCAGCGAAAATATTGTCATGGATTATTTTTCCACTGTTGGACATTGGCTCCACAAGCCTTGAAGCACGTTATAAAGAGCTGTAGGCTATGCAGTTTCCTCGCTATGTTTTCTTTCACCGTTACAGCATTTCATCAGTATATTACTATATTTGATCTTTATACGGACATTTTTGCAAGCCACATGATACCGGTACTTGAATCCAGAACCCTTTTATAACTGCTCATTGTTACATTTAAAGTTCGTCTTATTATTTAATGTAATAATTATAATGTGTCTTATTCATAAGTATTATTAATATCTGTCGGACGTAACAGTTACTGTGAAATTTTCATAAGCGCTTCCGCGTTGTGGATGTTGTGTTAATACTTTATGTACATTGTGTTTTGTTCTATCAACTGCCAAATATGAACATTATAACCCTAATGCTATGGACTAGATTTTTCTATCAATTTGAAAATTAAATACATATTTATCATGTCATGTAACTGGTCGAAATTGGGAGTGTTTTACACTCCTCTGCGTTTCACTTCGAGGATTACAGGCGTGAAGTTGCGTTTTTGTTACGTCTATTTTTTAAACGTTATTAGATTTTATAATGGCAACCGCTTCAGCCGACAGCATTCCATAGCGATTGATTTATGTCCCACACAATTTCTACGCATTAACACTTCCATCCAACAATTGTAATGATTCCCACGTCATTGTTGTGTGATGTCATTTCGCTCATTATCATGACAATGTTGGCACGCCTGCAACCGCCTCAGTTTGTAGCATCGTGGGTGGGACGTAATGAAGTCATTTAGATCGTAGTTGGTGGTATTCAGAAATGAAAGGCGAAAGAAACAAAGGTAGGATAGGAAAGATATGGCTCGACATAGACACCAAAATCTTTATTTTATTAGCTATGAAAAACCATGAAGATCTGAAAAAAAGACAATCAATCAAGCAATACTTACATGCTACACAATCTAACGTGACTGTAATAAATTAAAGAAAATATTGTGAGCCACCTCCTCAAATTAGAATTTTCCATAATATTCTCTAAAACATGTGAAGTCTGCCAATCCAGACTTGGCCAACGTAGCAGATTATGGACTCAAGCTTTCTTTCTGAAAGAAGCATAACTACATATAAAAGGATTGATTGACAATGGTCATGGAATAAAATCTTGTAAATGATATTATCCTAGTTAAGAAATTTCAGTGATTACAATTATATAAGTATTGAACATTAAGGTACAGTAATATTTAAGCTTTTTCCAACGCAAAATAAAGTAATTTAATACCGTGCCCTGTATTGGTCAATTTGTGTCCAAGCTTAAACTAGGAAGATACATAATAATATGAACAAGAATAGAGAATTACTACAGAAAAATACTCCTGTATTCTATTGACTGAATTCTCTGGTACCAAACAATTCTGCATTTCTACAGGACTTCCAAAGAAAAACTCGTTATGAAGAGACTCAAATATAGTTTAGTCATCGCGTGGCTCATTACCATAACGATATTGTCACGGCCGCAAACAATTGAATCTCAGTTTATATTAACGTGGGTAGATTTGAATGAAGTCGTTTAGATCTGCCTTGAGTAACTACAGCGCAGACAGTGACAACTTTATTTTCTTCCAATGGGCAAAAAGGTGGAATGGAACTATTGATTAGAGATAGTAATGTTTCCAGTTTCACAATTGGATAACCGTCCAAAACGAGCACGTTAAGGGAGACAGCATAAACGGATATTTTCTGGATAGGTTCAATGCTCCATCTTAGATCTCATTTCACTATGGTAAGAATGATAGCAGTCAAACGTTAGATTTAAATTTTAATTATCATTTATATAGTAACTTAATAGTCTCACATATTGGTGTATTGTTGGTACTTCTTGTGGAAATGCATATACATATTAGTTGGAGGATTATTTATTTGCTTAAAAATTAACTTTTATGTTGATTGTTTTAAGCCATCTAAAAGCCACGATTCCAATAACATCGAATTGTCCTGGGCAAAGCCATGGCAATTTTTTTGGGCTAGTAGATGGAGGTTCAAAAGCAAATTTTTTTATCCAAAACGGACGGCCATAGATTTAAGCTACAAGCACATTTTTGCGTTGAATCGCGATCCTTTTTTGAATATTCATTCCAAAAATTGGAAAATCGTTTCAAATTAAGTGGAGTTACTATTTTTTCACAGGCCATTTCAAGTTTTTAATTATTCGTTACAAATTTTTTTCCCGATAAATCCCGGTGTATGGCAATTGTTTCAGCAATGGCGGAAAGCGAGTATAAAAAGCGCGTTTAATTCAGTGTTTATATTTATGGATTTTTTAGTATGAGAATAAGATTTCACTTTAGTTAGACATGCGCATTGTTTCTTTATAAAAATTAAAAGCAAATGTGTTTTTTTATAATAGTTCAATGCTGTAAGAAATGACAAGTAATTCGAAACCGGCGTACGTGTATGAAGGAAGTGTTAAATGTGGAAGAAGATCTTTAGGCAAGTAACGCTAGAGGTATTTGCTATTTTGTGCACATTGCCTAAACGGATTGAAAATACAAATATATATAGAAAATACAAATCATAGGTAAAATTTCAATAGTTAGTTGCCATTTGATTGTGAGACGCATCAGTAAACTCAACAACGATTCGATCAACGGAACGCCGCCGGTGGCGCTCGGCCTTCCATTTTTAGTTTAGTCAACTTTAAATTACTATTGCAAACTGGACGCCCATCAACTGCAACTTTAATAGCTTGCTGCATCGTGATGGTATGGAATTACTATGCAACCTCTACCACTGAAATCAAATTTACCACACAAGTTCCTAAAATTTACGCGTTTTTTACATCCATTAACATTTCAATCTTTGCTGTAAGTGAATGTTTTGAGATTAACGCAGCGATGGTTGATGCACTATTATAAATAGTTGCTGTGACTTTTAAAAACCTAGAAAGATTTGTTTTACACAATTTATTCAATATGTCGTTTCCATGAATTGATTGTTAATAAGGTGAATGGTAAAGGTAAATAATGTGAGAGGGACATTTGAATTTCTATTACAACTTTTGATATTAATATGACACCATTACATCATGATTAATGAGTGATAATCAGACACTATATACAGATATATATAGAATTTTGACGAAAAAATTGAATATATTTAAAGATTTTTAAGCTTATACAATCGTCTATTTGTAAAGCCTTCTAAAGTCCGTTGCTTAACAATCTCATTCTGAAAACCAGGGTCCAAGAGAGAAAAAATAAAATGAGTTAATAATGATAATGGTGAATTTTATATATTCATTTATAGATCAAGCACGACTTAATCTGACGTTCAATCAAAACGGAAATACGGCATCGGATTTTACTGTATTTGTATTTTATGGTATTTTTATTTTATTATTTATATTAGCAAAGTATCGTAAACATATATAGGACTCATGTTGCTTAACAACATGTCAACAGCAGTCAAATGAGATATCAATTTTCGATGAACTTAACGGATACGTGGGTTTCGGCTGTGCGCAGTCATCGACCATTCGCAAAAATTCAATATAATTTTATTATTGGCTCAGAGTGATATCCGGTCCGTAATAATTCCGGTTGTTTTATTTCACCATTACTTTTTGAAGTTAAGTAGAATAGTTTTAAATTGTTATTGTTATTGAGTTGAGTGTCAGCAAGCTGCACGCCAGACGGATTCGGATTGATTACCTGTGAAACATTATACATTTGTGTGAATCTAGAGTAGTTAAGGCTTGGTGCTTTCTATTTCATACTATTTTTGGATTTCCAGAGCGCCGATGATATGATATACAGCTCTATAATTTAATTATTAGCGGTTGAAAACAACACAAATAAACATAGCAAGATGCCCATATTCCCCAAGGAGGGAGGTATATGTATTGCTAGGTATACGTATGTATTGCTACGGTTCATCTGTGATGTTAAATGTTATACAATGGAAAAGTTGGTGAACCTATTGTTATAGAGTGCGCACAAATCCAGACTCCGAGCCACTATTAGTAATTTCAAGTTAAAAAAATCGAACAGTACTCGACCCGATTCGGGAACCTAATTCAGGAGCACATGATCAACAGTCGCTGTTAAACCATTAGACTATCGAGGCAGTCAACAAATTGACAGATAAATACATTTAAAATAATATAGAAAAAAAAAATTAAAACTGTTTAGGCGAAGTTGGAAGAGGAGACCAAGGCGTAAGTACTATTATCTAATCGGAGATATCCTAAAAATTCAAGATATGAATCCATTTAATAGCTGAGTTTTATTGAAAGTAGAAGAGGTAGAAACATTTCGTCAGAGGGAATTCTTAGTTTCTGCTACCCGCCAGTATCAATAACCACGTGAAACCAATACACAATGTGAGACCAAAATTAAAATCACGGGCGGAGTCGTGAGCGAACGGTTAGTATCGAATAATATTCCTTTGAAACTCCAAACGCCCTCGACTAAAATATACCAAGAAGTCACACACAGCCTGTCGAGATCGAGCGAAGGCCTCTCAAAGAATACGATGTAAATTGAAAATCTCTCTATTTGAACATCAAACGGTCTGGACCTTTGTGGATTTTTCATATGATCGTACACTTTGATACATGTTCAAGTATTATGACATCGCATATTTGTTTGTGACCTTAGTTGCGATTTTATGACAACTTTTTTGATTTCTAGTACTGAACTTTTTTGATTTCTAGTACTTGACCCAGAGTCTGGATTTGTGTACAGTGCATGGAAAGAAACTACTCGTATTCCAAAGTGGAACGTAAACGTAACTGGTGAAACGTGGGAGTGTACTACACTCCTCTGCCTAACTCTTCGGGGATTTAGGCGTGTTGTTACATTTTTCTGATTATTTCTCAAAGTTTGTTTAGATGTTTTAATTGTTGATGCTAACGTGATGATGGAATTTTATACGGTATTATGATATATGGTACGGTAAGATGGTACCGATACATAGAAGGCAATGTTATATTACGGAACAAGACTTGTCAGTCTATTTTCAGTGGATCTAGTACATTTCGTAGATGTGCATCAGATGGATTTCGTTCCACAAACACGTCAAACTAAATTCTACTCGTATGTCTGCATTATGTCATGTATCGCACGACTAGGAGCTAATATGACTATCGGCAATACTTACGTCTCTTTTAAAGATTTCGATGATGGTTAACGGCTCTCATACTACAGACACAGTAGTAATCGATTGTTTAATGTCTTTTTTGAGATATCAGCAACTTAATGGACATTTTCCATTAATCTACTGCGAGTCGGACCATCCATAGCATGGCTGGAAGCGCTTCGAGCAAACTCGTCAATATTGAATGGAAAATAAAACCGCCCTTTGAATATGAAACGGCTCAGCCCTTTGAGGATTTTGTATACATTCAGATATATCAAAATATCCGGCTATATTATACCGCTATCAGCTTAGTTATGATTTGTAGACGATTGCCCGTCAGCAATTGGATTTGCAATTTGTATGAAGGCATTCCCATTTATATCTTACGACTTGTTATATTATCTGAGGCTGTTACGCCTTTTTATTATTTGTGTATCGTGTTTTATACCATAGTAAAAAATTATAATACATAATAGTTATGATCAATCTTAGGTACAATTCATTTATCTTATTACTAAATATTTTGTAAGTGTTTATACATATGATTATATATGTATCGCATTAATCACGTACATACATATGTATATCTTTCGGGATAGCTCGACTAGTTTCGTACCTATAAGTACGAGATCCTTTATCATGAACTCCCGCCCATTGCTGCGAGGCTGCTCATGATAATTAATTTAGTAGCTCAAAAAGAAAGTAAGTATTCAGAATAGCAGTAAAATCTTTTTTCTTACGCAGATGTAGTAACAATAATAAAAATATTTTGGCACAACGCACACAAATCTAGTTGATCTCAAACAAGAGAGACAATGCGGAATGGTAACTGGATATCTCATAAACATTTATACATAAATTGTTACATACATACGCGTTAATTTAGATAACAGTACATCCAGACTCAGAACAAATATTCGTGTTCAGTACGCAAATGTTTTATCGAGTTCTAGGTGTTTATCGATCCCACAACTACTGGGATACGGGCATTAGTCACTGGACCAATAGACCAATAGTAACATGAACTTTCTTTAATAATATGTGAAAATCTTTAATATCATATTGAAATCTAATCTGCGCACTCTGATCTCCAGCACAAACAGATTCATTATACCATCGAGCTTCCACACCGCCATTAACGAATTTTATGGGAATTTTATGTGGAAAATGATAAGGCGTTTCAAAAACTCTATAAAACTGGATTCAGCTCGTAAAAGTATTTTGTGGGTGTTTTATTGCTTATGTTTGCAGTTGATATAGTTTCATAGATACTGTTGTGGTTTTAGATAACTGAAATATATTTTTATTATTAAGTCATCACATCAGGTCCTTGATGGGATAGGACATAGAGCACCGAGTTCCAAATATTTGTATTTCACGTTCTTCCTTTGCGTTCTCAATTCACATTTTTCTACACTTGACAATACAAATATAGTCTTATTTCGATACTCTTTAGCGGCGTGTATTTAATATGTTTTAATTATAAAATCCATTTATTACATACTCACAACGACCCTACAATAGGGGCGGTAAACAATGACCCGTTATTGGCATTCCATACGACGCTACTATTGTGTGTGAGCTAATTACAAATCAAACAATTTCAGTTAGCTATTGAATGTGTGCGATTAATATAATTAGACTATAATTATAATTAGGCTACAACAATTATGATATGATTGATGTTATTAATTGCCCATTAGTATTTGATCTTTGGCTTCCCGATAATATTTTCTAAGGCATTGAATGCGCCAATCCATTATTGTGTGCAATTTGTGAGATCCGTGCCCAAAAGCGACGTGATAAATTTATGTTTATTTTTATTATAGTGGTGATGAAGAATCCTAAGCTATTAAGAATATCTGTATCTTTCACAAAAAAAATTATTTGTCCTTGTTTTGTTTTTTGTTTTGGGTGTCTCTGCATTTTTTTTTTACAAAAAATGTACCACATTTTTTAGTACATACCTACTGTTTTCGAAATCTGAACAAGTCATCGTCATCGCAGTACCAACATGTCATCGTCATTAACATGAATTTTATCGCCCTATTGCTGGACATTGCTGCTATCTATGTCACATTTTCATCATCACATATGCCTTTACCGTTCCACTGCTGGACATAGGCCTTTCCCAAGGTGTGCCACAACACTCGACCCTATCTATGTAATTGCACTTAAAGACGAACATATCTTACTTTACATTTTATTAAATTTTAAGGTCCGTTAATGTTAGTACATTATTAGCAAGGCTTGCTGGGTATTCCCCGAACCGCTCTGCACCGGTGTTGCAATATTAAAGGTTCGAAACCGAAACGTCCCTCGCGCCTACCGCCATTTGCCGGCAATAAATATGTAAACACTACGATCATGGACAACGATGACGAATCGATCTAGAAAGACTTGAAAACCCAAAGCTAATTCACTAGACTAGGAGAATAGAATCTGAAAAGATGATCAAACCAGGATTCGATGACATATGAGTACTACAGATGAGTATGGAGGTATAATAAGAGAAAGAAGATTCTAGAAATACTGCAATAATTTTACTCGAATATGAACCAATTGCAACATGAGAAATAACTCAAGTTCCTTATTTAATAGTTAATTAACTGACATTTAGTTAATTAGTTAACTAACATGTCTGCCAACCCACACTTGACCAGCGTGGCAGACTACGGCCTTAACCCTCTCAATATGAGAGGAGACCCATATTCCAGCAGTGGAATTATAATGGGTCGATTATTATTATTATTAAAGACGGATTGATCAAACGAGTACTATTTCACTTTTGTACGATTCTTCGTATCTTCTGTTATTAACCAGGTGTTATAATAAAGATGGTTGAGTCGGTGTTATGTCTCCGTGAAAATTCAAGAAGGAATTTCGCTTTGTGGACGTACTGTCTCACAATACAAATGTATTGTATCATGGTGTACATCTGATGTATTGTATCATAACAAAGATACATTTATTAACTATTGAAACCAGAATATACCAATGAAATGAACAGCTCTTCTGTATCACTGTTATATTAAATATTATTTCAATTCAACTGAAACTGAAACCTCACAGCTGTGAATACAGTGTAAAAGTATCATTTGTACTTGTTATTTTACAATATAAATACAAAATACCGCTAAATAGTCGACATAAACTCACTTTAATAGTAAAAAAATGCCTTAAACGAGTACTTGATTATATGGTTTAGTTCTAACGATAATTTGTTTTTTATGATATTGATACAAACGACACACGTTTTTATGTAATCCTATGATACATTACATTAGTAAACATTTACTGCCCTGTCTGTATAATTATGTACACTTAAACAATATAATTACCATACCAACGCCACTGGTATAGTGCCTAGTAGTTTTGAGAGTAGCTCCGGAAGTAAGCAAAAACGGACGTGGTCAACTATTCCAGAAATGACCATTATTTATAATTAAAATATCAACAAATCTTCGTACTACGGGAATCTTTACTGATGTTATCACAGGAAAATAAAAGCTTGGCAATGTCTCAGATATTAAGCAGACGTGGAGAGGATACAGCCTGCCCTCCCTCAGCACTTTAAACTTTTAAACTGCGCTTCGAGTTAAGACCAACTCGAAGCGCAGTGACAAATAATGGCTCACAACAACTTGCTATTTTCCAAACAAAAAAAAAGCTCCCAATCAGCAAATACTATCAAGTTACAAATACAATAACATGGCTTAAAATATGTGAACGTATAACATTTATATGCAACTACAGTGGAGAGTTATATGCAACTCTCCCGCACTTTCCTCGTAGCGGTGACAATCTCTAAGGCGGGTCTCGCCGCCGCAATGTCCGCACTCCTCGCCGTCACTCCTCTGTTTATAAGCATGTTCTACGGCGAAATGGCACTGAGTTATCGTCTAGTACAAAGTGTTGTATAGTCTCATGAGAATTTAGTAGTATTCGGGACGCAGTTTCAAGGAGCTGTGTAGGGTAAAGTACCCAATTGTTGGCCTGTTAACGCGAATTGTAATTTATAAGAGTACACTATCATGTAGTTCTATAACCCAAACGAATAACGCAATTCGAAGAAGTCTAAAGATTTGCTTAGCGATTTGTGACACTCGATTCTTCAACGAGTATAAATCGATTTCCCTTGAGGCTATTGGTTTTTAGACTTGAGTAATAACCAATAAGGGAACAAGAATTTCACTTAACATTAAAGCGCACAAAATTTCAAGCACTATTTATAAGGCAATATATCTGTAAAAGCTGAGTGTAGGAGCAAGGCCGACTATGGGTGGGTTTACCCTACACGGGATAAAGAATCTCCAACTTCTACTACTTCAAAATAGCTTAAGACTACTTTTGAGAACGGATTTGAAGCGTTTGATAAACTAATTCGTATTCTCCCTCAATGAAGTGGCATTTAGACACCCAAACACTAAATCAAGTTGGTACTGTAGGATATAACATGTTTTATTCAAGCATTTGACACGGGACCACAGGACTTACAGCAGTTCGTGAAAAAAAGTGCTTTTATAAATTTGTTCTCGTTTGTAAATTACTGGTCATATCTCATATATATCTGTTATAAGTTAATTGAATATTTGGATGAGTACATTTTTAACTTTGTCAGGAGAATTGTTATAAATATTAATAATAACATTAAATATTTTATATAGATATGTTTTTTATTCAATGCGATTATAATGTACGATAATTTAATGACGTAAGGGCGTTTTTTATGCCTAGTAGCATTTACTGCCTCGTTCGTCCACAGGTTCGACCGTCTTAATGCTATAGTCAATAGTGGTTGCAATCATGACTGCTGATCCATAGGGTCTGAATTTGATCCCCTGGTAAGACAAACTATTTTGTACTGTGTCGTGCAACATACAGCATGGGAACGTAATTGTGACGAGTTTTTTTATATATTTTTGACCACCTCATTGGTCGAGTGGTTACAAGAAATTCTGAGTCCGGTCCGCGGGTCTTGTGATGCTGTGTGTTCGTAACTTAAAATATACATAATTAGAATTTTAACATCCTTTTAATCTCTAAAAACATATTTAATGTGTGTTACAAAACTCACAACATATTCGCGTGCAACTATATCAACAATCAAACAGAAATACCTACCTGTATTTAGCAAACAGAAGGGAGGCCCTTACACGGGCTACGCTACAATGGACGCGTGAAATCGCATTATATGGTCAATTAGCTCCATATCGCACGGTTATATTGCTTGAATAAGCTATAACAACGCTGTACAACGTATCTAGGAAACATCGGCTAACCACCGTAAACAACTATAAACACCGTACATAACACTAAAACACTAAACATAACGAGAGGAATAATTAAAAATAATAAAAGAACGCAACAGCCGAAAGAGACTAAATCTCTCTTATATAGACCGAATACTTTAGATACCGGCTGAACAAGCACAGCAGGTCGGTAACGATAGAAATATTGGGCACTCGACTGTCTCTGCCTACTCCATAAGTAACCTGGTATGACGATATAATAATATTAACAAATAAAAAACGAATTATAAATTACGTTACATCACTTCAAACTTGACATAACATTACATTAAAATAACCGTTCACTCATTAAATACCACCGTAAGTTACATTATTATTATTGAACTTAAAACAGCACTGCGCTAATGCCTTTAAATTATAATAAATGCTTTATCATTCAAATAAAAAAAAACATACCGTAATTGAAAAGCTTAATGCCAAATTTGTTCTCGAAATCATGATTGTAGCACTTTTTATTGCATTACATCTTTATATATTTAATGGTACATGTTGGTTCAAGATCAGCATTATCAGACAGACAGATCTGTTCACAGCACTTTACGAGTATCATATAGTAATGGTAAAACTAAGTTATAAAAATTCACGGACGTTCAAAAAAGAAAAAAATGTAACATAGAATTGTTTCCACGGAAGCCTTTAACAAAAAAATGTTGAGTAAATTCACATTTCTTCTCATTCATAGGAAAATTCTGCAACATTACTCGAAGAAGTGTACCTATATTGGAAAGACCTAAAATCATTTTTAAAATATCAATAAAAACCTTTTTTACTATTAAATGTTGCGTGAGTATTTACTAGTATATACATGATTATACATATATGTAACGGCTTATCTCATATGCGTTTTTCGGACTGGTTACAGACTAGTTTCGGACCTGTACGAGGTCCTTCGTCGTGAGTTCCCGGCGTTTGCGGGAGGTCGCGGCGGAGACTGACCTAACTATTCTTTGAACTAAAATGAAGCGAAAAGATTGAATAAAACGCCCTGTGGTAATAATATCTACAGTTTATGACCAATTGTTTTCTCGGTGTTCTTATATACGTAGAGTATAAACATATTTATAGTTTTCATGCTTTGTTCATTTGATTTCCAATACTAATTTAAGGCGAACATTAGGACGTAAAGGGATAAATTTATACAAATATTTAGCGCATCTAAAGCTAGTATTGCCAGTTATATATGTATTTTTTGTTTCCATAAACATTCTTATAATGATTATATACTTTTTCTCTTACATAACTCTTGACATTAACTTTAAAAAATCTCACAAAATTTACTAAATATTTCCATTATGCCAACGATTTTCTTAATAGAAAGTTCATTGGAAACTATTAACGAGATCGTTATTTTGTTTGAAAATCTGGAACGCAAAAGAACTTAAATTTATTTCAAACAAAGATCTTTTTTGGTCTAATATAATTCCTTTGGAGCAAATTTTACGACATACCTTACGTCCACTCACCAGAACTGCATTAAATATTTATGTATTTTAATGTATTCTAACAGGAAATGTCCGTAAACACAAATAGAAATGAACGTATCTTGTGCAATTAAAAGATTTGTCTCGCAAACTCGCAATAGAATACCTAGCCAAGTAGCGCATTGCTTTGTGCTAAGGAGAAACTAGTTTCGATCACAGACAAAAGGCTTTCAACTGAGTTGTGAACGGAGTCTTCTGTTTGAGATTGGTTGCACTGACGCACGTTGAGTTACAGACCAGCCTTGAGACATTGTGTCGGTCATGGCTGTCCATACAAAAGACTTGAACCACTTGTACATACATGTTCGCGATTATTTACGCCAATTTCTCGTAGTATTTATCGTTATCATACCAAAAAATGTACTTAAATCTTTGAGAACATAAAATAGTTTCAGTCTCTTAAAAAATATAAGTCTAGAATTTTTGCAAGGCCTCATGAATATCCTTATATCGACATCAAACGGTGAATTATACAACGCACCACTTGTTGGTACGGACCTTTGGTGAGGACCTTTAAGCCGTTATCGATAACTTACTGAATATTTTATGGTCCCAATTTAATATTGTTGTATAATGTCGGTGAGCGCCATTCTGAAACTCTTAGTACGTGCTTGTTTGTATATATTACGTGCTAGGGATCTAAAAAGTGATATGAGACTCACATCAAAATTAAATAAACCTTCGGATTTTGTTTCAACACAATTTAGTTTTCTTACTGTCCCTTACAGCAATTAATGCCAGAATATCATACAAATCTATAGGAATATTTTTGGATATTTCTTACTGAATACATCATCATCATCAACAACATTTTTTTTATATTTCCAATGTTGGACATGAATCTCTTTTTACACTGAAATGGCTTGAGACTATAATCTAACACGCTGGCCAAATACGAATTGACAAACACAACACTCTTTAGAAAACACCATGGACAACTCTAATAATGTTCACTGCGTACGATAAACAACTAGCTCTGTTTTCGTTGACACAGTTGGTGTGCACGCATTTAGAAGGTTCCAGAATCAAGAAACACACATTCCTAAAAAGACCGAGCTGTTTTACTATTACACGCAAAAGACACTAATTATCCTGTAATTAATCCTCCGAGCGAGAATTAGACTCCGGAAATCAGTATTTAAATTTAGGATTAGACTGCTGTACTAAATTTGACTACAAGAACGCTCTCTGCTAAGTAACCTCCCTCGAGGGAAAAATCAGCTTTAGAAATTAATTAAAAGCATTCATGAAATGTTATTATATAAATTGTCCATAACATTTAGCAATACGGTTACAAAGAAAAACACAAATCCAAAATATATGCGGTATAAAAAACCCCAACTTCAAAAAAACACCAAATTGCAGACAGAATTCTCACTACAAGATAATGGAGGAAAAGTACTAACGAAAAAAATATCATCACGATATATTCGTTAATAAAGAAATATAAAATGGATAGTGACCTTCTAATTTAGTGATTAGTGATCCTACCTGCTGAGCTAGGGGTTTTGGGCTCGAATCTCTCTCATAATGTATTTAACATAATCTAAAAATTTGTGTCCGATCGAAACAGGTTTTTAAGCAGAAACCGAACTTTCGGCCTCGCTCTCAGTTTCGGCCGAAACCGAAATTTATTTAAAATTTCTTTTGCATAATAAGACCAAGTGAACTTTAAATTTTGCACGACACATAATGCGAAGCATAGTGTGCTTATCGATTACAAAATTTTTTTACACATTTATTTGCATATTCTGTTTAAACCAACAGTTAAATGGAGTTAAATAAAATAAAAATACAATCATCAAAGTATGTAACAAATATATTTCAATTTTTTATGTCATGAACAATGGTCGGAATTGCGGAGCGATTCTGAGCGTTATTATAAACATGGATATGATATTTGTCCTTGATTTATAAAATACGGGACATTCATTTTGTATCCATATTATACTTTATTGCAAATAAAAAACTAATTCATGCGTTTTTTATTAAGAAAATAAAACCAGATATTAATTCAAAAACTTGAGAGATCTTTATTTAATATTTCTCACCAAATTATAATAATTATCACAATAACCAGGCTAATAGGCTAGTATTTAATATGTAAAACGCGCGGGTGCGACGGGCCGAGCGCGAGTGAGCCGCGAAGTTCGCCGAACGACACAATATTATTCACGAACACTGGAGTTTCGGCGCAACCGATTCGGCCGTCTCTTAGGCGAAACCGAAACTATGGCTGAAACTAAAATTCTTGGCCGAAACTGGCCGAAACCGAAACCAAACCTTCGGTCGGTCACTACTAAAAATGTTCCAATTTTAAATTTGACGAATTACCGTCCTAATATGACCATTGCCGAAAGACCAATTAAAACCAGTTTGGTATATTATACGTCAATAATTTAAGTGGAAAAATATTTTAATAACAGCAAAAAATGAGTTTTTCGATCTGTCTTAATTTTAATTGGACAGCCATGAAAATTCTAGTATGGACAAAAATGTCCCAATGGAATGCGAAAGTTGTTTTCAATATGAGAATGTTGTTGATCCTATTATCGTGTAGTTGTTTCGCTATTACGGACAAAGGAATTCCATGTTAAGGAACATTGTTATCAGTGGACATAAATGAGTCATAATCAAATGACTAACAAACAACAACAGCCTGATAGTGTTTTGATTTTGGTCAATTGCAGCTGCAATGGATATTGCAGCTCACAGATCATTATATATACACATATCTATGTATTTACCGGAGTAATCTGGTAAGTTTTTCAGGATAGTCTCACTTGTTTCGGACTTATCCGAGGTCCTTTTTCATTAGATCGACTAAAGATCACAACGGAAAGTGTAGTATAAAAACATGATCAGTAGATATGTACTCATAGGTATTAAGGAAACATTTCAGAAATGCGTCTTCAATGACAAAGAGATCTAAAGATTTTATGACATGGGTCAGACATATGTTGAATATTTCTCGTTAAGTCGAAAAGTTTCATATCTTGGTATTTGTATATACCCAACAGTCTTTAGACAGGACGACATAGGTACATATATGTATATAGAATCTGCTAAGTAGAAGTAAATAAAAGGTGCAGCAATAGTTCTCATCTTCAGCCCGTCGTCCACTGATGGACATAGACCACTAGAATAGCATGCCACTAAGCCCGATCTTCAACTCTTCGCAGTTCTTCCGCAGTCGAACTTGAAACTTGAAACATTGTGCTACTTAAAGTTGATACTAATGATAACGATAATTAACTTAAGTATCTCTCCACACGTGGCAAAAACTAAGAATCTATTTCGAAGTTCTGCTCCTTTAAAACTGTGTACTTGGCTGAAATAATAAACCTAGTACGGCAAGTATTTTAGGGGCGATACTTGGCACTAAATTAATGTATCAATATTAATATACTCAATTTTTTTTCGTGATATTTATTCTGACATTTTTATAAGGTATATAAATTATAAGCCATGGTACTATTTTGAAAAATAGTTCGTGAAGGTTTGTAAGAATTTATTGAAAGGCTAGCGCAGCACTGAACATTTATTTTCAAAAAAAATAGGTTGAAAATAATAACGCCCTCATTTCCGCCAAGTTTTTTTTTAAACCCAAAGAGACATTTCCGGTCGTGTAGGCTACAGTCATAATGAAAATTAAAAAAGTTTTGATGTGGGCCAAAAAGATATATTGAAGCCCAAAGGCAAAAGCGATGAAAGAGAATTTGATAAGTTTCCGGGAAGAAAAACATAAAAGATTTTATATTTCAGGAAATGCTTTATTTATATTAACCCTTCTAAATTTACATTGGACTATCGATTCGTTTCCATAGTGTCCGACTGGCGAATTTTAAATCCAACATTACTGGTTTCGAATTATTTATGACATAACACATTTAATATTAGTACGACTTTACATTTCGTGAAACGAATGAGCAAGCCGTCTGATTTTGATAATAAAACGAAATGGTATTTTGTAACAAGCAAGTAATGAACTTAAAACTATTCAGTGCTTGCTGGCTGTGACTTCATGTGCCTCTGAAAATAAGAGATTTTTCCCGCCAAAAATGTATTAAATTTATGCCTCCGACCTTGATAAAAACGTATCATCACACTAAGTCGCGTTTAAATCGGTTATGTGGCCTGACTTGGTGAACGAAGAAACAGTTAAAAACTTCAAACATTTTTTGAGATACATAACTATATGTCAGGTCCATCATATACACATAGATTAGATGGAGCAATATTTCCATACAACATTAAATGTATATAAGAAATTTTATTGTCGTTATTACTTTATTGTGAGTATAGTAAACACATTTACACATAGCAAACAATTATACATATGTGCTCCAACAATGTGATATAATCTGCTTACAAAGTAACTTTACCGAAAGTTGCACACGCCTCAAAGGCGAAACGACGCAAAAGTATTTCTTTGTGTCTGCCAATGTCTCACGAGTGGCCTTGAAGAGCTAAATAGGGAGATTCGTTATCATAAAAGCAAAGCTCAGTAAAGGGTGAAAAGGAAATACTGGAGTCAGACCTTTTTTATAGTTATTCAATATCCTGACATCCAGCACATTATTTATGTCGCTTTGAAATTATGTTTTCATCACTGCTCCATTTTCAAATTTCGAATATGTTCGACACCTTTTAAATTTTTTAATTAACAATGACGCGCAGCAGAAATAATGATAAATTGATCCTTCCAACAATAGGCAATCTCCGCGATAGATAGTCATATAATATTTATTAAACTCCGAAAAAGGTTAATTATCTTCCTTCTAGATGAAGATTTCTAGATAACAAATACCTTCCTTCTAATAAGCATAACAATGGATAGATAGGTTATCCACATTCTTTCTTACATAGCGGGAATTAAAGGACTTTTTATAATATTAAGTATCCTCTATCGATTTCTGACTCTATGGGCCCGGTGACCCGTTAAACCGGGAGCCGTTTAGCACACCAGCCTGCGCACCCTGCGCACCAATGCATGTGTCTCGCTCGAACCACGGTCCACATTCTCCCAAACTAACAATATCTTTGCAAAGTATAACGACATATGTCGCAGCTGCTTTATACTTTTTCTAAAATCGTAATATTTTTGATAAAGGGAAAATTACGTGAATAAAAAGTCAAGTGTTACATACATTTATAACTTTAGGTTTTATGGTTTTTATCAATAGAATGATCAACATTTAACAGCTATGAAAAAGATAAAACTCTTCTAGGAACCCTGATCTTATCGAAATATACCGTCATACTCGTACATCTACATTCATTGTTGCGTAAAAAAAATAATTCAATAGCAAATGACAAGAATGTGGGAAATGAAAGCTACGCAAATTTCAAATATAAACGTGCAAAGTTGTTAAAAAGAAATCAGGAAGTATTGATTAATAATTAAAATTTTGTTTCAAATGTCAAATGAGTGTAGATACCTAAAAATAATAGTAAAAAAATATTCTTCGTATTCTATATTTGTGTTACGAGTATAATACAAACAAAATCAACACGTCTATTATGAGTCATATTTAGGAATAAGACCACAGTACTCCCTACAAATAACTTGCATGTTACAGATTGAGTACTGGCCTAATAGAATCAACATGTACTTCTGTACTAAATGGGTCCGATATTGTCTAATAGGAGGACTCGAAACTCTCAAACCGGCGTGCGTGATGGAAGAAATTACTTCTTACATGTAGTATTATAACGACTTACCATCAGATAGGCTGTCCGCTTGCTTGCCTTGTATTTTAAGAAAAAAATATATATATTACAAGTGCGTATACAGCTGGTGATAGCGACCTCAAAACCAACTACTGAATTATAACCTGTGAAGGTGAACAGCATCACGTTTGGGCAAAACAGCAACTACCACCACTTACCACCTACTTAATGTTACATACAATAATTAAATACATTATTACACTATGCCATTTTTAATTTAATCAAATTGATTTATTAATAAATCCAAGTACGCGCTGACTGCTGTTAATATTATGTATCACTGGCATAATATATTTAATGTGCTGTAATTAAAACGAGTGACCGAGCAGTGTTCGAAATGCGAACGTAAATACATTACATTTTAAGTTTGAACGTTATTGAGGTTCCGTGTCAAAGAGCGTGTCTCTATAAATCACTATTCTGTGCTAGTGTTTGACCGCAAACTATTACGTGACATTGACAGTGCGGACGCAGGCAATGGATGTTGAAATTGATGTAACTTGTGTATTTCTAAATCATATTACATTATATATAAGTATTAGCATTCCGCACTTCTCCTCCCTCTATAAAATAAAGTTTAATATCTCACACTCCTACAAATCTCACACTCCTTGCATGCAATATTCTTAAAACGGGATATAAAGATGTGTGTTCACGTATTATTGTATAAATACTACATATTATTATCAAACATTAAAAAGTTGTTACTGCATTATTTTTAAACTACCTTCAATTGATGACGTTTTGGTAAATTGTCTTCGATGCCCATTTTTATAACTAATTTCACCTTTAACTATCATCATCGTTATCATCAATTCTTTTATCGTTCAACTGTTGAACACGGGTCTCCTCTCACAATGGGAAGGGTTAAGGCCATAGTTCGTCACGATCGTTAGGTCCGTTGGCGGAGTTTACACGCTTTAGAAAACATAATGAATCAGTCGTAAGTTGCACAGGCTTCTTCACGATGTCTTCGTTCACCGTTATAGCAAATAATACTAGTTCACAAACCATAATAATTATAAAATTTGTTACCTCTAAGCAAGCATATGAAATTCCCTAAGGGGTGGAAATATAACCCGCCCTTGACCAGCGTGGCAGACTGTGGCCTTAACGATCTCGATATGAGAGGAGACCCGTATTCCAACAGTGGAATGATAAAAGTGTCGGAAGATAAGCAAACATATACCCAAACGAAGCAATAGTATACTTACATAAAAAACGTAGGCCATAGAAAGTGACTAAGCTCGAGATTTTAGTCTTGTGCAGTACTGGTTTCCAAAGGTTTCCATTTCTCTGGACTGTTAGGTGGTAGTTTAAGCTCTTGAACTGTGGTGGTAATTTGGACAATGTGTCTAACTTAACGTTTACGAGTCATATGCTCACATACCACACAAATATACAAAAACATTTATTCTACATAACTTTTTTATGTAGAAATAGGCTTGTTTTGGCTTCAATCTCACCTGATAGAAAACGAGTTGCAGCCTGGAATGCAGTACGCTCACCCAGAAAATGCCTCAAACTGTTTTCTAGAACAATTCCAGGAATTTGAAATATTTTTAATAATTTCTCTCAATACTGATTTATCAACAGCTTAAAATAACCCTTTATGCCTCGAAAAGGGAGCAACTTCGACCGGTGAACAATCCCTGTGAATCACGAAAACATATTTTATAACTAATTGCCATTAGAAGTCACCCAAGGTTCACGAGAGCTCATTCATCAGATTAGTACCGACATACCAATATATTAGGACACAAGTCGCTTACGTTAGTTATTACGTTTCAAACTATAATTTTAGTTGTACGAACTAGTATGAAACGTGGGGGTGTACTACACTTCTCTGCCTACCCCTTCGGGGATTACATTATTGGGAATTTTGTCAGAATTTTTAAATACCTATCAGTTTTCTTGGTCCATGGTGAATAACACCGAAGTTGAATATTTTCTGTTAAATGTGTTATAACGGTGTTAGAGGTTCCAACCACCATCTCAGGAATCCAAGCCAACCTCAGCTGCACGTGGTACATCCTGCTATAACAGACGAGGCTCTGGCGACCGGCTGATGGCGGTATAGCGCAGCCTAAATAGGCACGGCTAAATGACCTGGTCGCCGACGGGCAGCAGCGTCGATGGTGCAAAAAGCTGTGCCCTGCGATCTCCAACCCGCATGCCCAGCGTGGAGATTACGGGCATAAGCCCCCCTTTAGGGGGAGGCCTATGTCCAGCAGTGGACTGAGATAAGCTGACGATGATGATGATGAAATGTGTTATAGAGTATTTATGTCTTAAACGCAAATTCAGTTATTATGGTTCAAATCTACATATAAAGATTTAAAAAAGTAAATCTAATTGTACACAGTTTATTATATATATCATTTACTTTTAATTGTATATAGACCTAATTCCTAATCTAACAATATGCTGGTATACAATACAATGTCGGTTAGCCATTCCGATAATCAGTTGCATTACGTATTAAAAAATGAACATTTTGACACCACACCCAGCAAAAACAAACTAAATATATAAGCTATACAAAGATAATAAATCCTACCTACACAACTTTATTTTGTAGTACCAGCATCGACACGAACGCTTGCTCTCTCGAGAACCAGTTCTTAGGCCTTGTTTTGAGATACTAGTATACCATACCTCAGCGTATTATGTTGCATTTATCTGAGTCATAGGGAATATTAATTCGATTTTATTTATACAAGAAGAAAATTACAATAGTAATAAAGTCTACAAGTAAAATGAAATATTCATCTAATCAAAACGCAAATGAAATGAAATGCCTAAAGGATGAAAATATTTCCCTAAATTTCGTAAACAAAAAGTATTCCGAATTCACGCGACCGTTTTAAATTTAAATTTCGAACATTGCGAAGGTCACCTACCGAAGGAATGTGACGTAATTAATGCAACAACGACTCTTTTAAATAATTCTAACAGAAAAGATATTTCATACATAATGTTCGTTGCAGAAACAAAAGAAAATACCTAAGTATTTTCCTAGGTACCACCGGTTTTTATTGTATGAGAAATTATTAATGATTACTTTCTAACATCAATAAATCTACATACTTAAATACGTAAGTTGTTACCTGACTGATAGAAAAAAAACATCAATAGACATGTGAACCGTGGTAATAATCTGACGTAAGATATATATGTATACATATGTACTTATGCAACACTTTATTATACTAATTTAATATTATCACAAATAGAAAGATCATTCCAGTTACCCCGTAAGTTTTTCAAATTTAATATATTACATAGGTAAGTAGGTACCTACTATGTCTGAGTAAATTTTTTTCTGTCCCAAGCACGTAGCTCAGGTAGCTGTTTTATGCACTAATTGAGTATTTTCGATTCCATTTCAAGCTTTCCGTGTTATATAAACAAAGCAATGTTCCAAATTTAAATTTAAAACGGTTGCATAAATTCGCAATACATTTCGTTCACGCCATGTGAAGATTTCATTCCATCTCAACGCGTGTTAGAAACATTAATAAACGCGTTTTTATTGTAAACCACTCATTGCCTAACTAACAAATAATTGTACACATACATTCACGTGTCTTTAACCCCAGTAGCTGCTAAGAATCTAATCTAGCAATAGAATCGTGAGATAATAACCAAACTTTTGTAGCAAATCTGAGACTCATATTTCGTATAATAATGATGCTTTTTTGTTACGTTCTTAACAATATTCTAGTGCCCATTAAGTCGTGCAATTGCGAAACATTACAGGCCGTACACTAATGTTCGTGTGTTCTATTAAACTCAACGTCCAACACATCTCTTAATAGACCCAAATCATTGACAATTGGCGATGTATATCAGCAACGACGTAGTTTCATTGGCAAGCAAACACTGAACATCAAAAAGCGCTGTGTGGGAACACGACAACCAACATAATGTTTGCTATATAATAATCCGTTAGCTCGCGGCGATATTTCATTGCCGCAACATAGCAAGCATTACATCGTGCCAACTGGGTAACAAAGCTATTGACCGATATACATACAATACGTACAATTACGTGCAGTCTATATTCAAGGTTCCAAGATGTCGACTACGTAATTTCTTTCAAATCCGCAAAGCTAGATAATGCAAAATGCATTCTTATGTATTAGTGAAGGTAGATATATAAAAACTGGTGGTCCTGGAGTAAATAATACTTATAATAGGAAAATATTAGTAGGTTATAAGTCAAGAACAAAATAAAATAAATGTGATTACTTGTATCATAACCCAGGAACAGAATGAAAGAAGAACTATATCTTTAACTAAAAACTAGATATTCATTATTTATTGGTATGGAAAGTATTTATGCCCAAATAATATTCTATATCGCAAATGTTAGGAATGTGTGGGATACATATTTATTTAACAGCTAGTCTACCTGCGTAAACTTACAATTAGAAACGGCGACTGAATACGATTTAGGTCATAATATGGTCATAATATATAACTATTGACCTTAATTAATTATTACTTGTGCCAGTCATGAAAAATATATATTATATTTTTTTTGCTTAAATTTTCTTAAAACGTACATATAGCTAAGAAAGGCTATGTTTGTTTTATTTAGATACCTATCATGGTTTTTAGCAAAATTTGACTTTATACACAGCACAAAATCCAATTATTGTTGGTTCATTTTCTTTACAAGACGAATTTATCACAATGTTACACCTACCCCCGTTGTATTAACAAAAGTGTTATTAAAGACCTTCCTTATTTTCATTGACAGTGCAATTTATTTTAGTATAACTGCAAAATACACGTCACATGAGTTTATCAACGCCGTATTGTCGCTACACTTATAAAATACTACAACCTACTCACGAATGCACGCCCATTACAACGCATTAACATTCGTAAACAATGACACATCACATACTCGTATAGAATTAAACGTCACAATTAATCAACATGAAACATATATTTAATTAATTTTTAAGTAACGATTTATCATGATTATTTCTATCCTAACGAATTAACAAACAGTTTGCAGCATCAAATTTGTAAGCCCCAAAGTTATTGAATACAAGATTGTAACTGAAAAAAAATTAATAAATACTTACATTTTGTGATGAGTCGGATGATAAAAACCGGAACAGAACTGTGGACACTAAATCGTAACACTCACAAAACACATTTAAAAACAAATGCGACACTGAACATCGTAATGTGATTTCACACGCGATACTGAGATAACCGACACAGACCATACGTCCATCGACAACGGCAGATGCCGGGGCACTGAAGCTGAGCTGAATTAAATTCCATGAAGTTATAAGCTACATACGGAATACGCGCAAGGACGAATATCTCATCCCTAGCCATCAGATTTTGCATTTCCTGACCTAACAAACTACTTTTTGGTCTCGAGTCATTGAAAAAGCTTCACTCTCATTATTTCTGTTTAATTAATTGTGTTTGTACGACCTTTCTACGTTCCTTTTTTGAATCATGAATACAGATGATAAAATCTCGAAAACAATAATTTATGTTTCAATTTTTTGCCGATTCTTAATAAATGTTGCTATTATAATGATTTCTTTAGTAACTGAATTATTTCGCTTCATTTAAAATATAACAGACGAAAATTGTTCTATAGCCCGAGGCTCTTTTCATTTAGAAACCGAAATTTTTTTTACAAAAGTCTGTAGAACCATTAATGTATTTTCGGATAATTGTTGTTTTATTCGTTGATCGAACTTATTGGAACATAACATGAGGAAAATGAAAATTTGTTTTATTTTGTATTTATCACTTCCACACTATTTGCAAAGATTTGAGCATGAAATGATTCACAAAGAAACTCCATAATTTTTCGGTTCTAAAGTAAATTATATGAATAATGAAGAAAAAAATTAGTTCTGTTAATATCTATACAAAAAAGTTTTTTGCAAGAACGTTTTATGGGTTTATTCTTTTATTCTGTAGATAAATGCCGAAGTAAATGATACGCGAACCATAAAAATAACACCACATAATAACTTTTAAAGTAAAGAGAAATATTCATAACGTTATTTTTATATACACGCATACGAACGTAAATTTAACTTTCACGCACTTTCCATTTTAATGTAAAGTCGAAAAAGCAAAGCAATTTAGATAAAATGCAAAATATAAAATGTAAAATATTGTTCGGGTAAAGCCTTTTAAGCTTTTACCCATAAACGCTGTAAAAAGTGTGTCATTTACTCACTAGGAATGCGAACAATTCGGAACTTAAAAACCCAAAAATTGTCCAACAATAATCGGCCTGATGGATTGTGGTACAAGTAACAATAAACATCAATAATCTCCCTGATTTGGAAATGGCAGCGCTGCATATAATCCTTCTGCTTAGCAGCGGTGCTTCTATTGTCGTTACTAATTTAAAGTGTTATAAAAAATTATCGACGTGTATATATAGCATTATAGCGCAGCCCAAATAGGCACGGCTAATGCCCTGTCGACAGGCAGCAGTGTCGGCGGTGCGAAAAGCTGTGCTCTGCGATCTCCAACCCGCATGCCCAGCGTGGAGATTACGGGCATAACCCCCTTTTGGTGAGGTCTATGTCCAACAGTGGACTGAGATAGGCTGAGAATGATGATGATGA
>DWDT01000186.1:0-25433 GCA_018245595.1 Microceris scylla
CAATCAGCCGGTCGCCAGGGCCTCGTCTGTTGTAGCAGGGTATACCACGTGCAGGTGAGGTTGGCTTGGGCTCCTGAGATGGTGGTTGGAACCCCTTACACCCCATTTAATTAGATTTGGAAAAAAAAAACATTTAATTAGATTTGGAAAATTGTTTCACCAAGTTGTTTATTAATGAACTGAACCTTTATTTTTTATCTGCCATAAACGACAGGAAAGCATGTATGTTGTAAATGGTGTTATATAAGTTTATATCACATTGAAACGAGCTCTAAACTGCCAGTATTACGGCACAGCTATGGAGGACAATGTTATTTATAAATTTGTTCGTAAATTCTCACCAGGTAATTGAAATTTGTTTCGTAAATTCTCACCAGGTGATTGAACGCGAGGGTTACTTCGTCGAGCCTACCATCATCACGGGGTTACCGCACGACTCGCCTCTTGTTAAGTCAGAGTGCTTCGCGCCAATTGTATATTGTATCGAAATCCCCAACCTTGATACTGGCATCCAATACAACAACGAAGTCGATCAAGGCCTGTCGTCAAGCTTGTTCACTGAAAACCTGGGTGATGTTTTCAAGGTATTTTTTTACAACCTGATTCTATATTCTAAAGTTTATTTTGATTTATTACATTTATCTGGAAAAATCTATCTTATATCCTCATTGCGTCTATGTAACTGGGATGGAACAAACATTAATAAAGTAATTTTTAATGAATAATAATGTTTGATTGTTTTGCATAAAAGTCATAAAATAATCCATGTACATAAATCAATGTAACCGAACGTTAGTCTTAAATTAAATGGTTCTAATGTATTTCATTAATATTAATTTCAATGAAAATGTTAAAATCTACGGGACTCAGACTGCCGCATTGATTTTACTGTTCAAGAGCATGTTTAAACACGTGTGATAAATGAACATACATGACCCGTGTCACCTTGTATTTTGTACTGTACAAGTGCACAGTCAGTATTCTTTTAATATTTTGAATTATAGTACCATTTTCTTGGATCTCTGTGAGAAAAACAAGCATGTCCCCGCAGTGGATCGGGCCGCACGGCTCGGACTGCGGCATCGTGAACGTGAACATCCCCACGAACGGCGCGGAGGTGGGCGGCGCGTTCGGCGGCGAGAAGGCCACGGGCGGCGGCCGCGAGTGCGGCTCGGACAGCTGGAAGGCCTACATGCGCCGCTCCACCGTCACCATCAACTACTCCGGGGCCATCAAACTCGCGCAGAACATCAAGTTTGGCGACGAGTAAACAGTCCGCTACACACCAGCCACACGGTTACAAGAGAATAATAGTCTTAATCTTGTATTAGACACCCTGACCTCACTTCGCCCCTTATATTAAAATTTGTATTTTTAAGCTGTATTGAACTTCTCGTTTTTTTAACCACACTGAGTTCATAATTTTTACTGCATTAATGATACATTCTAGCTGTCCGAAGCTAGTTTTAAATCTGCATTTATCTTTAAAGACCTCAACAGGCCTCTCTCTCTAATTAAAGCTTGTCTTTGATTTTGTTCAATTGGCTAATTAATATTAGAATTCCACATAGGAATTATTTGGAGAATGTTGTATTTTAATAATAAATGTATTTAAAGACTGACTTGGAAGTTATTTTATAAATGAAAAGTTTTACTATTATATAATTATATTTAATACATCTTTTTGTTTAAACATAGAATAAACATTATCTACACAAACATAGATTTACATCACATGAAGTGAAAAATTTTATACATATGCACCCAACACAGGAAGAAATTTTAACAAGCATGCTTTTGAGGATGACACTTATACAAAATTTGTATTATTTTTTAAGAAACATTTGACAATCATAATTATTTTAATGAACTTAATTTTTAATATACTTTAATAGAACTGTTTACATGAAAAGAATGTGCATAACAATTAACATTAAAAGTGAAACAAGCTTACACATAAAAACTGCAAATATTTCCCAATATGCATGCTTTGTCGTTTATATAGATGTGCATATGAGCTTAATCTGTATAAGGATGACTCAGTCTCCATAAATCCACAGAAATCTCTATAGCCTCCTGACGGTGAAAATTGTAAGATGCTGGCAACTCAAACTCAAGTTCGGCCACAACATACCCATTCACATCCCAATCTCTTACTTTGTTGTCTATGTAAGCTCTACAACAATCAGAAGTTCATTTTATGACTTAGTTTCCATTTGCATATTAATAAAAGCTAACATAACACTATAAATAGACATGAAAGTTAACAACATATTTTATTATCTTGTTTCAATCAACATGTTATATACAGCACACTTTAATAAGAGATATTCCAAATTACATAGCTTAAGAGAGTTATGGCTAATCTAGGCCTACTTAAAAATCTTAAACATGTGAATGATTTTGTAAACCAAAATCACTACAATTGCACCTAACTCATAATATCTAATATCTTCAGAAATGTGTCATCTTTGGCCAAAAAAAAAACAAAATACAATAAAAAAGCAACAAAAATGAATTTTACCTTGTAGATGTCTTATGCAAGGAGTACACACTGCCACAGCAAACATTAAGCCCCATTTGGAGGAACTCCATGTCAATCCCAGCATTATTTTTAGTACCAAATGGTGGATTCATTAATACAGTATCAAAGTAATTATCCCACCTGAAAGCAAATTGGAATGTTATGCAAATTTTAAATTACTTCGTAAAACTTATGTTTTTTACATAAAGGCATTGGACATGATTTTATAAAATTTCATTTTATACTGGTCCTGATATTTAGAACACAGTACCTTTTCTTTACCTGATACCAGGAAGATTGTATAAGTTTGAATAAGTCTGGCTGGTTAGAAAAGAATGTCCTATCAGAATAAGGTAAAGATCATAAATGAGCAAGTGCAGGTTGAGATTTTGCATATTTAAAGAGAACACAGATGTGAAGGTTTACTCAAGACATTTTCCAGAATTGATATAGAGTCTTGGAAACACAAATAATTCTGTAAAATTGAAGGTTGCTAGTCACAGATTCAAACTCAAAGCCTTCAAAAGAGATAATTAAATAATAAGCCACTATGCTACCAGTGTTTACGTTCAGATTTAGTCCTGTGATGTAAATGTCATAATTATTTATAGGGTTTTAAAGTGTCTCTAGTGAAATGACCTGTGAAACACACCTGGCTATAAATAATTCAAGTATAAAGTATCCCTTAAATATGTGTAAAGAAATTATGATTATATCACTTTTCTGCCATCTTCATGCTAAATCATGAAACAAGTTTGTAATAGATACGTGTATGGTTTTATTGAACAAAAAGTTACTTAAATATAATGAAGAATTCTCATTGAATACTCTTCAAAGTGTATAGACGATACTGTACATAATTATTACATTATTAATAAAATCAACACCGAAACAATACCTAACAATGCAGGTGTAGAAATCTTTGGTTACATTTTAATATGGGAAACACTGAATCAATATTGACAGAATTAAATTTGAAGGCAGTTTAAATTTAAAGAAGAAGACACTTCTGGCACAAGCATTGTTTTTATGAAGCAACATTTTTATGGTGGAAGATGCGGACTGTTTCTAAATATAACTCTTTAACAGTTATCAAAAACTATGAAACTCTAATTTTTAGTTATATCTCACAAAGTTGACAGATAATAGGTAATTTATTGTAAGTATAATATAAAGCATTTACGCAAAAGTGTCTGCAGTCAAGAAATCTCCTTGAATTACATCAATATTTGTCATTTCTGTGTCTTGAATGTTTTCCGTAAATGTCTCCAGTGCATCACCATCTATATCAATTCCGATAACATGACCTGCTTCCAGTGCTGCTGCTCCCAAGGACAGCATTCCTGGCCCACACCCAGCATCTAACACCAGTTTGCCTTCCAGAGCATCATAATGAGTCTAAAAAAAATATTGAATTATTTTGGAGGTGGTTATACTAAATCTATGTTACATGTATAGCCTTCGTTTCTCTTGATAATGTTTGAGTGAAGACCCATTTGATCTTAATGAATGAATTTAATATATAAACTGGTACTCAATTGGATATATAAATTATGAAACCCATAATTAGTGTCAAAAGTGGTGCCAAATAATTAGGTTTCTAGTATTGTCAAATTTTTTTTTTATTTGTACATATAAATAACATGTATTATGGCCCGTGATAATCATCACCACTCTTTGGCAATGTTTTTATTTGCATGTTATCACAAATCATATACAATGTATTTCGTTTTTTTTCTGTCTTTCTGTGTCCTAAATAGTCTCTGTATTTGTTAAACTAACATTTAATGGGACTTTCATTAACCGTTAGAGAGCTTTCCAGATTAAGTTAAATTGGAATATAAGAGAGTTAATCAACACACGTAATAGAACAACTTCATATTTATTTAAGATGACAAAAATGAAGTTAAAGTATAATTAAAACATATTACCTGAATAGTAAAGAGGGAAAGTGCAGCAATGTGTGCTGGTGTCTCATATTGTTCAAATATAATTTTTGGCTCATTAAACCCCGCAACAGCAAACAGGAATGACTCCAAGTGTTTGAGTTTCATACATGCAGACATTTTAGCACTTTTACAAATCTACTTGTTTTCAAATCTAGGTAGCACTGGGAGTATTTGGTTGCCAAATGAGGATTCTTGGGAGACAAAGAATCCACAAGATGTACTGTTCGCGTGTTGCAATGCCGCCCTGTGGCTAGTATTCACAATGTTAGCTTCAGGAAGTTGTGGAAAACCCTGAAAATTAAAACCCATCTTAGGTTACTTCTGTAAAATAAATGGACAGTAATCTTTTCAACATCAGACATATAGACCATAGCTCTTGAAGCCTTAAAATTCACATGCTAATTTGTTTAAATAAGCTAATGTTATTGTACTAAAATTAACTGTACGCAACATTTTTGGGTGTTTAGATGTTTTTATGTGGGTCAATTACAATTTGCCAAATGATTTTAAGTTCAAAGGTGGGGCATTAAAATACAGAGGACTTATGAATTATTTCCTATACTGCTTCTATCCCACAGAAACATTTATTTTTTAATACTTAGGTACATTTGTACAGTTTCAGTATATAACCTAAATATTTAGGAAACTGATCTTATCCTACTCACTACTGTGATGCCACATTTGTTCGACTGTTTGTAAATGGCCTAAAAATCACATGTACCCAGATTTTGGTTAGAAAGTTATTTAAAGATATCACCTAGGTTAGTTAGGATGAATGGATAATAACAATCATAAATCAATGAATGTTTATAACTATCAAGGAGATAAGCACTAATGCATAACCTTTTATTCAGCACTGGAGTACCTATGAGTTAGACTTCAAGCAACGTAAAAACATGTAAGAAGCCAGTGACACACTGCAGAAACTCTTAGACAAAAATCAATCTTTAATTACTTACAGCAGTAGCAGATACTGGTGGAATAGAGCACATAGGCAGCTGACTAACTGGACTCGGCTGCGTCAGTGAGATCGTCGTAGCTGTGAGAGGGGCTACGGCACCTTGCTTCAAGAGCAACTGTTTCTTCAATTGAAGCTCTTCTAAAATCTTCCTATTCGTCAGTTCTGCACACATTTAATCACTGTTTTAGCGTTTTAAACACTCAGAATAATGTCAACAAATAGTGCGGTTATGACAATTTTACCTCTTTGTGGATTCGGTTGTGGAAACGCCATCTAATTTTATTGATAGATCCCAGTGTTAATATATTTTAATACAAAATTAGCTTTTATTTTGTTTACACTATTTCGGGATGGAAATGATATGTAAATTGACTAACTTCACCTATGACCTTTGTTATCTCATCTGTTGAATGTATATTGATTTTTATTAAAGCTACAAATAGAGTATAAAAAATCTCTGCCCATAGATTTTTTAACTGCGCCCAACTTAACTTCGAAAACGCAAAGTATAATAATTCGATAATGTGTAGTTATTTGCTTTTAAAGGTGCCAAACTTGAACACGCACGTGCATTTTGGCAGTCAGTTTTGATTTTTTTGCAACATCAATTTATACAAGATTTACGTATCGGGCAGCCCACATCTAATGGTTATTGGTTATAGATCGAAGCATTGAATACGTTTAATGTATAAATTATGATGCATCGAATCGATCTGATGTCTAAAAAAGCTGTTGGATGTATCTTTGTACTTTTCTATATAACATCGAAACTATAGTAACCAGTTATTGATATGTACTAATTACTGTTCCAGTTGAAAACGAACAATTTAGAAATTTTAAGTAAATTTAAATCTTTATATTTTTTGTTGGTGGCCTGACTTGCTTGCTGTCGGCCGCGATATATCTAGAATTAAACATTGACAACTATGCTAATACGTGATAGATAGCACTGGCTGATTACTAAAACCTTTCTCGCGTTGACGTCATAGTTTAACAGAATATTTGATGAAAGATTATGAATAGATAAAAATAAACAAGAGAATTAATACAGCAATAGAAGAACATGGACATATTTCTTGGATACAAACAATGTAACAAATTCTGCCGTCATATATCATTATTTCTGGGCACACTATTATGATAAAAGGTAAAATTAATAAAGGCTTTATTTTCTACAATTTTAACTACATGAATGAATAATACGAATGTAATTGTTTACGGGTGGTATTTTTTATTTATTTCTATAGCATAAGAATATATGCTCACTTAAATTCAAGTTCATGCAAGAACTAAATTCATTCGTAAAAACGGTAAAAAGAAAAATAAATTTTTGAAGAATAGTTTTTATCCATTTCTGGTCCATACTAGGTACAGTATCTTGGAAATTACGTCTACTCAATGAGTTGAGTAGAAAAAATTAAATGCAAAGTAGATATTCATAAGAACGCAAGGAAAAAATACAACAATATTATATAAAAGCATTTATTTTAAAACAATGTAGGTAATATACTTTCTGATTCTTGGCAAAACAGTCTCACATAAGCAAGTCAACATTTGGCCTCTCTTAAGAATAAACATAAGACTATTACATGCGCTGCCACAACTCACAAAAAAAAATAAACTGAAATATCAGATAAATAATCATATAAAAGGTCATAATGTTACAAAATTATTTCTGTCTATATAACAGTTAGCATTGCATCTCCGTTGAGCATCTTAGATTAACTTGTTTAATGTATTAAACTTTAATTCTAAATAAAAAGGAATTAACATTACTACAATTGACTCACAATATTAGCAATATGTAAAAAAAAATCATCTACCGTTGTACCTAATTAACATCCTCTCCACACGCAGACCTTACAGTCCACAATGAGTTTGTGGTATCTTAATCGACATACGATAAAATTTGAGAATAAATGCACAACAAAATTAGAATTCACATTGCCTTGTCTTTTAAAATTACAAAAATATTCAATACAATAACAATTTGGAAATAATAATAACATTTCTCTTATAAACAATTTGGAATAGATTGCACGAGCTCAAAGCTAAACTAATGTGCACAGTAATAAATAGAGTTTAATTTATTATTAAATAAACCAAAACGACATAACGGTTCATTTAGGTTTCGCCTCGTATTTGAACAAAGGTGATAATAGGACAACTGTGATTACATGGACTGTGAACATCGTACAGAGATGTCCTTAAAATATATTCTGAGACATAGTAACATAATCACATATAAATTCTACATAATGGTATCTTTGACTATAATATCAACAGACCAGATGTTGTCGACCAATACAGTCTGTTCACACAATATAGTTGCTAATAGCTTAAAAATTTTCTTACATTTAACGGTAAATACTTATTCGCTTTATAATATATTAATTAAGAGTATTTTACAATTAACGTGTAATTATTATAAGCATTTCTCTTAAAGTAAAAAAAAAAAACTGTATACATATACATATATTTAAACGACAGCTAGTAACTACATTGTGTGAAGCGCTTCAATCACAAGTGTTGATTTGTATCGAAATGATTTTCTCACAGCACAGGAACAAACACATTCTGGACTAAATAAAATCTGAAAAATGATAACAACATTTTTTTTAAAAGACTAGCACATAATTTTGGCACATCACTGCGTTCTTCCATCGCAGTGGCATCGATGTTGTTCTTCTTAAATATTTATATACAGTTTAGTTTTGATCAGATAAAATATACTAGATAGTGGGATACACAACAAATATCGTAACAAGGATCCCTTTGAAGGCGTACCAATAAACGTTCTGTTCCACCAGTACGTGCAGCAAGCAAAAGAAAGCTTCAGCCGTTTTATTAATATTTGTGCCCAATGTGTCATGTTCGATGTATCGTTTCTAATTCATTTATGAAACCCTAAGTCAGTGACTGATTATATCATTCACCGTTATCCATGGACAGCTGCCATTACAATTACAAAATGCAAAATAATGTGTATATGATTTAGTTAAAAAAAATTATAAATAATAATAAAAACTTATTTGAGTAAATAAATTCTCTTGTTCCATTGCTCATTCAGTGCTATTAAAAGCAGAGTGTAAAAATAATAGTTCGCCACAGTGAATCAACTAAAGTTGGGATGTTTAAAAATGAACCCTGGCAATGTAATGGAAAATAAGATTTATATTATTTGGATATACTCCGCCGCCGCCCGCTCGCCGCTACTCAACGCACTTCACGTTTATTTTTACACCCTGCTGCATTGAGTATTTTACCGCAACAACATTCTTATATCCAAACAACAATACATACCTAACACTTTCCCTGTATAAATATATTTATAGTCTTGTAAAAGAAACCTTTAAACCTCATAGGTCATTAACACTACGCGAGAAATTACACAAGAGCATTAGGATACAATATATTGCTACGAGTTAACTTATCATTTGGCACTAAATTAACATATTGCATCTCGAGCATTCGTCACATAAGTATTATATACTTGAATTTTTTCTCAATAACATTTTCAATTATTTTTTTCTATATATTACAATTAAATTTCTCTTCATTTAATATAATTCTCTAATGATATCAATTTCATTGGGCCAAATCTTATTCACTTTATTGTGTGTGAGAAGTAGGAAACTATCGAACAAAATAAAAAAACAACACATACGCACACGTTATTATTGAGCAAGGCTGTCGAGCCGATTCCAAATTTCGAATAAATCCCGGGAGACACCGACAGGAATGGGCGCGCAGTCAAAACAAAACTAGACAAAAATAACTCCACGAAATCAATAGACAAGACATTCGGCAAGTAAAATTTGGCAAAATTGAGCATTGAGACTTTTTAAAATTGGCATCGTAGAAATTATTACAAGTCGGTAAGTATTCACTACGTAGCTCTGCGTCACTACAAGAATATCCTAATTCTGGTAACTGTAACTTATACATAGGTACACTAACCTCCCACGATGATCGCTACCACGTGCAGACAGTGTACTGTGTACATGACACGTTATAGAAACAGGCAGACGGCGGCGCCGCCGCCTCTCAGGCGCCGCGCCACTCGCACTAGCAAACGTCCTCTAAGCGCACCGACCGCGGCCGCCGTTTCACAAACGGCGCCCCCATTTTCTATCACATTCTTTACCTTACATACACACCACTCCCCGAACCACGTCCAACGGCCCAATAGATCACTTTCGTTTACATCGACTGCCTCTTTTTTACGCTAGTCACTACACTACCAATTGGAAAATAAATTTGATACTACGTTAAACGACGTAGCTTTTTTTCCGATCCTCATCAAATCGACGCCTCGTTGCCTTCGCTAGCTTAGCTGCCCCCGACCCTCGCCCGACGATCCTTATCTATAATACGTAGTTACATTTCATTCCATGTTACCCTATCTCCCTGTTTCTATAAACCTAAGCGACATGACTAAATATACAAAATTTTGTAAAATTAAGTGATATGACGTTTTTTATATGTGACTCGTAATTATTATGAGGATTTGATCATCGTTCAAAAGAACAGTATAAATGATCGTGGACTTTAGAGAATTCAGTTATTCACTAACTACTTTTAATAACAACTCGGTTAAAATAGTATTTAAAAATTAAAAATTCATCTCTTTATCAAATAATAGTTATTGCTTACGTGATATGACAGATACATCCCTGCAGAAGCGCGGCGGGCGTGGCCACGACGAGGCCCGCCACGGGCACGCCGCCGCGCGCCCTAGCGCTCGTCAGTAATTACGTTATAACTCTTATATGTATTATTTAAAAATATGACTCCGTAATAACCTTCACGATCACAGCTCACCGAAGACTTTACATTATCCCAGCCAGACGCAGTCCAAAATAAATTCTTTTCACTTTACACCTATAAAACGAAATGACTATAATATCTCTATGTTAGTTCTAAAAATTATGCCATTTTCATATATTCACTTTGCGATTGCAACGGTCCCTCGTACAGCACTCGAATGCCTCATATACAAATTGTAACGTAACGCTGAATACGACTCTCATCAACCGAAGGAAGCAATAGAGTGACTAATATCGACCAAATTAATTTAGGAATAAGCGGCAGTGTTTCGCGAAATTTCGTGCAAATAGAAACCTAACTACAAAAAATGTCTTAGGAACCTGATAAATTATTGCTAGAGCTTCGAGCACGACCCCACGGTACTCCGCACCTCCCCGCCAACGACGACGCACCCCCGAGGGGGCGCATAACGAGATAAAATCTTATCAGTAGCCAATAGAAAAATATCACCTAAATAAATATGAATATTTGACACGGGCGTCTCGCCGCCGGAGAATTTCTCTTTTTTGGTACAAAATAACAAGATTATGAAATTGATATGCAACACTCGCGGCGCATCACTGCGGCGCCTCGCCCTCTTCCGCGCCGCCGCCCTCCGCGGCCTCGCCCCCGCCGCCGCCACTCCCGCCTCCACTGCAAGCATACAAACAAGACTTCTATTAGATTTACATTACCAACTAATCATTCTATATGTATAATATAGTATAATAGACGCTATCCTAAGGTGCTAAAAATACTAGGGTACAAAATCTGCAAGAGATTAAGATAAAAACACGTTACATCCATGCACCAATCACCACGCACCATCTCGGACGAGGAAGAACCATAATCGTTTTAGTGTACTATTATCATAGCTTCTCGGCTTTTATTTATCTCAATCATTTATATGTATTAAGCAACATTATGGGCGTGTAATTTAAGGTTTTTCATTTCGATCTTAATTGCATCAACTTGATAATATACTTTCTTGTAACTTCGTAATTGGGCAAAGTGAATTGAAATTTCCTGGGCCATCAACCGAGGATGACTTACTGTTTATCCCCGTATTCGTTATTTTAATTTTTTTACTACGTTAGATCCCTTACTGGATAGTAGAGAGCACCAAGTTCAAAATATTTCTTTTCTTACAGATCTGACGCGCTTCAACATTCATCGTTTATACATCATGCAAACCTGTTTCGGAGACTTACATCAATTTGTCAAAATAGGCGAGACTATCACCCAGGGCGCCTGCGCGGCCTGCGCCCACGAACAATGAGCAGCTGTTAGCGGCCGAGAGATGAATGTACGGTGCAAGTGACTCACTAAGTGGAGTAGGAGGGGCGCGCGCTGCTGGAGGGCGCGCCGGCGGCGGGCGCGGGCGCCGGCCCGTCGTCGCAGGGCGGCGGCCGCGCCGCAGCCGACAGTAGGTAGTTGGTCGACTCGCTGAAACAGTTCGACAGCCTGCTACAAATTGTATTACTGCCTCGAGTCGCATCGTGGGCGGCTAACACATCTCATACTTCTATTAAAAACTCAAAACTTCCATTTCATCCCATTAAGGCTTACCATTTAATCCCATCGAAGCTTTTGTATTAAACGTATGTATATGTATCGGAAACACGCATGTACGTTAGAACATGCGTGTTATAAGAATTTCCTTTGTGACAATAATTTATGTTCAATATATTACAGTATGTTAATGAGAATACTTAAAAATCACGGCCACAATATGAATATGCAAATATCATGTACGAATGTATATACCCGAAACGTTGAACATTTCTTTTATAAGGCGTTATGTTGCCAATACACTTCCAAGGTATTCTTTTCTATTTCTATTGAATATTCTATGATAAATGTTACAAGTGACCTCGATTTTATATAATGTGTTTCTCTAATTGTAGTACTGAGATTTGTAGTTTAAAAAACAACATAACATCGTATTAGTTGCAAAAGACAAAAATTCGATATGATGAATTATCTATTAATTTTTGTCTATAGTAAAAACTGATTGTCTTATGAGCTGTAATAACTTAGAGTAATCAATCTTATTGAATTTTTATAAACCCTTTATTTACTTTTTTTAATATAGTACATAAAAATACAGTTTTACTCAACATACTTTAAAAAAACATATGAAACGAATTTGCAGAAAAAACTGTTATGTTATGTTATGGAACCCATTGTCTGCTCTCATATCATTGTTTATTTACACATCTCAATATCAGTATTAGTCACAGTGGCGTTCACATGAATGTCAGCTGATTATGGTCACGGGGAATCTATACCGTTTTTATTATCTCACTATGTTAAAAATAACTTCAAGACGTACATTTGTATTATAGAAACACCAAACAAATGTGTGTCTGTCGGAAAAACCTACTACATATGTATATATCTTATTCCATAACACTTTTGTTATGTTACTCGTAAATTTTAGTTTTAAGCTTAACCACATATGTATTAAATGTTTAAAATATTAGATTAAGGCATAAAAAATATGTATATGTATACGTTATATGCGGTAGGAAGACATCGTTTGCCCTAATGTGGACTACTTAGTAGTCTTCTGGACCTAGATACTTTTCCAACCAGTTGCAAAGTTAACGTTTAATATGTTTCGTAGATCGTATTGTCGTGTGTCACATGAAGGTCATCAAATGATTTCACAAGGTTATAGCAACGTGTGAGTGTTTAATCTTGGATTTAACTTAAACCAACCTTGATAATAAAACATATTCATGATTTATAGGCAATTGAAGATAGGGCGCAATTGCGCTCATTGGGGGAAGCTTATGTCCAGTAGCGGACTGAAAAATGCTGACGATGATGATTTATAATGTCTATCTTATTTATAAAGTGGCTATCTTATTTATAAAGTGGCTTAAATGTGTTTATAATAAGTGTATGGGTATAGCGTGATAAACGAGCGAAAGCAGTGAGTTCACCTGGCGGTGCGCATCCGGAGCGCGGCGCAGTTTTCCTTGCACTTGTAGGCGAGCACCTGCTTGATGCGGCTCACTTCGACGTCGGGGAAGTGGCGGCTCACGTAGGAGATGAGCGCGTGCACGCGGCGGCGGTCCAGCGGAGGCTTGGTGGGGCGCGACTCCTGCCCCGCGCGCGACCAGCGCTGCCCCGTTACCGAGCACGTGGCCAGCTCGATGGGCGAGAACAGCGCCGCCGCCAGCCCGCGCGTCACCTTCCGGTAGTCGCCCCACTTTACCCCGCGCAGCAGCTCCTCGCGGATCTCCACGCCCTCCCCCAGCTTTATCTGCCGACGGCAACGGGTCACCGTTATCTACTGTCGCACCACCCGCCTCTCCCACGCTACATCTTTGCGTTTTTTGACGATACGCATCAAATAAACGACCGCGAATGATAACAACGTTTCGATAAAACGATTATAACGCTACTCAATACTAATGTATAAAAGATGGACACTGGTGTTATTTACGGTCTTGGTAATCATCGTAAATTACACTGCTCATGCCATATTCGTAATAAATGACTGAAATATACTCATTTGCATTCACAGAACTTATCATGGCTATAATTTAGTAATATATGACAAAAATTAATTTTCCTTGAATAATATACAGAATGATGATGAACATACCAGCCGAGGTGCCACGGCTCCGCGCTCGTTCTCTCGCTTGAGCACAAAGGGCAGCGCGCGGCGGTGCTGCTCCAGCCACACCGCGTCGGGCACGGGCCGGTTGCGCCGCCCGTCCCACCGCGCGCCCATCACTGCTGACACACAGTCTCATAATTTGTGCAATTTATATTACACAACCCTATAGTCAGAGTAGGTACACAGATATGTATGGATGTAGGTGCCGAGGCAGACCAAAGCTTACCTCCTGATCAAAAAGGACAGATACTGAGCTATTAGGAAGTAAGAAGTCCCCAAAACTAATTGGTGCAATTTCACTTAGCCTGAGAGTTCATTGCAAACATATTAAAAAAGGACAGTCTCGCCACAAGTGTATAAATTCGTGCCAAGATAAGCAGCTCGGTTCGATTAGAAGGGCATCTACGTCCGTTTAACCTTGAACTCAATAAACAAAAGCTAACGCAAATTAAACGCGGAATAATTGGTTATAAATACTTGAATTTTTCCTTTCTCTTTAGCTTAATAAAGGTAAATGACATGAAACTCAAAAATTCAACACGAGAGTTGAGTAAATTTCATCTAAAGCGTGGCTCTTATTACTAAATTAATTATACAAATATGTGTCTTATTGCTACGGAATAAGGTTGTAATAATGTAGCCACACTTGTTAATATGACCACAAAACATACATTTTAATATTTATGACAGTTCCACTGCATAGTTCGCGTGGGTGTCAGACGGACTGCATTAACGGCATTTTACATTTCGTACACATTTCAATTTTTATTGCAGTTAAGATGCCAGTGATATTAATCAGTATTTGTTTATAAATACCGTAATAAGAAAAAAAATATTTAAAATGTAAACATTGCCGAAAAGGTTTTTAGGGTTATCACAAGATAGGATATTTGCGAACTATTTGTGTTGTGAATTTTACACGCGTAAGATTCTACACAATTAAATCTAATTCACTGTTCTTGCAACCGAGGAAAAATTGTTATTACAATTGCTGAAGTTGAGGGTAGGATTACAAACCGCAACGATGGTGTAGTGTACGCGAGACCTCCGATTGGATTTCATCTAATGTAATGGACCTACTTAGGGAGCAAATTGATAGCTCGTGTCTTTATTACCAGCCATGACTAAACCTACGTCCTCTGTTTGGTATACCCACATTATCTGGACATTTTAGCGCAAATATCCGGTTCACTCCTGAAATAATTTCAGGCACTACTTATTGCATTAAACACTAAATCGGCAGTATGGTTTTAAATCACGCAGACACTTGAAAAAACTGACCCAGTTACACACACAAAGGAAAAGGTAGTGCTATATAACTTTCACATTCTTCTTTTTTGATTTGCCAACTGACTCTTGCATGAATAAATCCGTTGCATTTCAATGCGAACACCATTCGACGACTGAACAACTGAAAATCACTTTATATTCTGAATACTTTATTTCTTTAATATTTAGTAAAAAATTACATTGATTTATGTACATACATACATAAACGTTTTGTTATACTGCACAAAGCTATGTGCAGGTGAAACTTGATTATAACTCCAAATGCACGATTTTACATTGCACTAATTAGGATTCACAGACGAGCGGTACTTTATTGAACACAGAGGTAATGATGAGGTCGCCTGATGGTTCAATGTTTGCGGACACGTGTCTTGGAATCGCCCTTCGTGCAATTGACACATCGACGATTAAAATTGTCAATTTTAGACGACTTAACGAAATTAATGCGAAAAAAAAATGTTCCTTAAAGAATTCTAAGTGAGCAATGTCGCCCACGAAGCTTAATTTGAGTACGCTTAGTATTATTGCTTGAACTTTACATATAAAGGTTGAACTACACATATTATGTAGTGACATATCGGATGATAATTGGCAAAGACCGAAGTGCCCCCCCACGATCGAAATCATACCGCTCGTCTGTAAGTGCCCTTAAACAACACGAGCATTACTATAGCCTCCAAATTGACTGGTTTATTGCGTGGATCATTAAACTAAAATGCAACTTGTATACAATTGTATAAGTAACTGTGTATATACTATTATTATTATTATCTATGTGTGCTTTTAAACCCATTAAGTAATAATAACTTTATTACCACAGCCTGGCGTTTGAAAAAAAGTACTGATTAATAATAATACAAAACAATTTATTGCTATACGAAACCAATGATCGCAGAAACACTTACGTATCAAATGTTTAACATTGCAAAGTTACTGTTCCAAAACAACAATAGCATAAAATATGTCGAATTGTATGATTAAAGTGAACGCATCATTGTGTTAAAGGCACGTGACAATGCAAGCGTGACAGGAGGGTGGAGTCCAATAAACACCATTAATTGTAACACTAAAATGTACACTAATTCCGAAAGTACGCATTAAAAAAACCATTATAAATAATGCATAATAGTGTTTCCGTTTAAATTTACATTTTCAATAAATACAGTTAATATACTCATAAAACTGCTACGGTGACTTTTTTCTTTTTTATTTAATTTCAAATTAAACATGTCCCTGGTTCACTTTAGATGTAAACGTATGAATTCAAAGATCGTAATTATAATATAAGCTGTGCCTTAAATTAAGTGTTGGGATTAAAATTAAATATTTTGCGGAAAAATTTAGGAAAAGTGCTCGTTCAAAGTACACGTTGTTAATTATTTTAATTATATAAGCTTAGTATATTTAGGATTCGATTTATAATATTGGCAAATGATACAAGCATTGCAATACCGTAAATTTAAGTTCAAAATAAATGCAACGTCAATTTTGAGAACTTTGAGATCATAAGATTAAAAGTATTGACTTGAGATCTCATATTAGTCTGATACATTTTACGATTATATATATATAAGATAACTAATATTGTAATTCACAACCCTAATCATTACTCCGTCGAGACGTCCTGTGCTTCCTAAATGCTTGTTAGGTGAAGTTTATCGGAAATACTCCATGTTTTTATTTTATAATAAATGACTAGATGCTTTTTTTTCTCATGGCAATAATTTCATCGAATCATTGAACGAAATTAATTTTAATACAAAAAACAAAATACCTACATATTATGTGTGTGTAATTAAATAAAAAATATACATTCCTTATATCCTACATCGTAGAATAAACACTGAATCAGTGACACTGGGTCCGCGCGAACTATGGCAAGGTTCAACTCAACAACATCGTTAATCGTCAACACTGCCGTGTAACATATACGTGTAACTGATATAAATGGAGACACAAAAACACTAATTGTAACATGCGACTTTGTACAAAACTACATATTAACCGGGAGCCGTTCAATCATACAACAATATAACATCTGTGTAAAGATAAAAATACTATTGTGTATAAAAAATATTTGTATTGCTATTGTTGTGAGAGTGACCACTCTCGTGTCAGACACATAAAAAGGGCGTGCTCGGCTCTCTCCGTCGCTTTTCGTGCAAGTATCGGAACTTTAACATATGAAAATACCATTATTCGGTAAGACAGCGATGGAGAATGCCGAGTTTATTGAACAACGTGTATATTGTAAGTATTTATGTATAATATCATGTAACCTGTATGTAAATAACCTATGATAAAATCAGCACCGGTAGCAACAAACGCTTCAACAACAATCAGTCTAATGTCAGAAAGGAAGGTACGTAAGCGGTCCCTTGGACGAGATCCTGTTATTCAGGGTATAATAATATCTCAGTTCATGGCGAGTGACTCAACAATATTCTCGTAACACGACCCATTCACGGTCGCCTAAACTGAGTTCGTTAAGGTTTAGACAATCGAAGAAAATGAAGTTAATTCGAATAATTAATACACAAAACTATCCAATGGGATCTCGTTGGAGGGACTTATATTTGGATCTGGCAATCGGTATAAATATTGGAAGGCACGCCATAAGCGGAAAGGTGTGACGGCAGTTGGGCCCCCGGCGACACTCCGATCACAGACTAGATATATCTATTGACAGTCTTCGTAATAACATAATGCTGGGCAACATCTTCACGATATTGCCCAACGAAAAGTTACATTACATCGCAATCAGCACAGCACTCGTTAAGATTACCTCTCAACATTCTTCTTCAACAATCACTGGCGTGCAGAAATTTGAGCTTATTGCATGCACTGTTCTAACATCATTATCCACTCCGTAAATAGGACCAGCAAGATCAGAAAAATTAAAGTACTTGACACCGTTCATACATAACATACGGAAATAAGTATATTCCACGTGTTTTCAGAAGGAAGACAAAAATTTTAATGAAATGATCAATACATCCTGCAAAAATTCATAGCGAAAATTTTACGTGTTCAAATTTAGCTATGAAATGAACTTCTGTGGACCTCCGAGAGCAAATACATGCAATTGCCAGTTTCCCTGAGGATACGTTCTCAGAAGGTAAACGATCGTCACTGGTCCGTCTTACAGGAGGGCGGAGGTCCTTGAGCATAACAAAGAGAGAGCGCGTGGGTAGTTGATTGTGGGGGCCTTTCGGGCTGAAGCGCGGGTAGGGGCGGCGGCGGCGGCTTGAAGCGCACGGAATGTTGCGCCAGCGTGTGCCGGCGCAGGTACAGCGGCGTCTTGAAGCAGCGGCCGCACGTGGCGCACACCACGGGCTGCGCCTCGTGGATGAGCCGCACGTGCTGGCGCAGGTTGGACGCGTTGGAGTAGCGGCGGCCGCACTGCGCGCACTGCACGCCGCCCGCCGCGCCGCCCGCTGCCAACAACACCACGTTCGCACTGCGCTGCCCGAGACCGCCGCCACTCCACCGCCGCGCGCCCCTCCCACCCCGCCCGCTCCTCGTGCTAATAGGATTACGCTCTCTACGCCCGCCCTACCATCACGATTGACGACTTCGACTCGATGTCGATGTGAAACTGAGTTTTCATTCTCTAAACTGAAATTCCAACATCGACATCGAGTGGTAGTGGATAATACTTCCTAAATTCCCCTGAGGGCAAGGAGAAACGTCATTTCGCCTCCCGATAGATTATTAAAGAGAGAATTGATTGAGGAGAGGGAATGCGTGAATCCTATTAGCATGAGAAGAGCAGCGGTGGGCGGGCGCGTGCGGTGGCGCGGTGGCGGTGCAGCGGCGACGGAGGCGGTCGCGCGTCGCCCCGACACCCGCGCGCCTAGCCACCTGATTCGATACGAAAACGCGCGCGCTCTCTTCTATGCCGATTGATTCGATGTGATAAAAGAGGTTCGCCGGGGGCGCGGCTGTCCGAGTCGACGTGTGCGTGTAGGAATGACGTGATAGTGATGTTTAGAGGAAGACATATTTACCTTCTGTGTTCTCGTCTCGGAGCTCGGTGTTCATGCCGCCCACGAGGTCCATGTTTCCTGTTAAAAATTTAAGTTGTTAGTGTTGAACGAGATTTAACTGTTCACAAGAGATAATTTCGAATCTAACAACTGTAAAGTCACCTTGCAGAGCGGCAAAAGGATTGGCTAGCGCGTTATTGTCGTTGTAATACATCGGTTGAAAACCTGTCCGCTCCTCGTCGCTGGCTTCCTGTTCCATCACTTCCATTTTTGGTTCCAGAAGATCGGACGCGGCAAAATCTTGACACTTCTCCGCCGCTCTTTCTGATTCCCCGGGATCCATGAGAATTTCATTTTCTTCATTATTCACCTCTGTAGCTTCGAGATCAGTTTTTACCCTTAACGTCGGGTAATTGCACGTTTCGCTATAGTCATCATTATTAGGCCTCATTTGACTAGAAGTTTGAAAGGGAGCTTCTTCTTTGAGATTATTTCTGGCAACATCGGGAGAATTTCTCGCTGAGCGCCGATTTGCACTCTTCTCATGGTCATCGGCAGAGGTCGATTCCACATTTTGGCTTGCGGCTTTGGAGGAGGAGGTAGAATGTGACGGCTTGGCGCTGAGCAAATTACGTAGTTGAGAAGGAGGAGATTTTCGATTGACTTTCTGCAAGATAATTCACCAAGTCAATACAGTTTCTCTACAGTGATTGTGGCCAAAGAATATCCAAGGGTGTATAGTTACTTTATCGTTGTGTTGTGAACAATCCGTGAGGCCGCGGATCTGCAGCGCGTCGGCAGTGCGAAGGAAGGCGCTGAGTTGTGCTTGCGCGATATTCACCTGCCCCACGTACATGAACTGCAGCAGGGCGCGCACGTGCGACACCTCGCAATCGCGCATAAATATTATCGGATGAGGACATGGATTGTTCTGCAAACAAAGACGATTAACATAATAGTTCGCTCCCAAAACGTTTTTAACAAAATAAATTATCGTTTTTTGTTTGTTGGACATGACGAGATATCAATTTATTTGGACGCGATGATTACTGCTCTATTGTCGATATTTTTTTCTATTATGAATGAATTTTTAAAACTTGTAAGACTTCCTTTACCTTTTTTATTAGGAAAATTTAATTACATGTCATATCATCAAATATACACAGCATATAAACGTTTGTCTTCAGGCTATCACTCTTAGCATGCATATTTATATCTAACATATAAAAATAATTGCAATAATTTCATAAAAACAGTATCTTTCAATAAAAACCATGAATTTTTTTTATAACAAATTTAGACACATGCTATTCTGCCAGAGAACAAAGCACTAAACATGTTGGTACAACCAATTTTGACATGTTTACCAGATATATTTTAATCAATCAACAATGTATAGACTATTATAGGCTCTAGCCATTATGTGGATTTGTTAATCAAAGGGTGGCCAATTAAATAAAGATTCACATAGTTGAATCAATAACTTATGCACATCCTTGCCATGTATGTAAGAGATAATCACAAACATGAATAAGATATGAAGAGCTGCAGATCAAGCTCAATGGGGTGCTATTGGAGAGGCCTATGTGGAGCAGTGGACGGGACTAGGCTGATGATGATGAAATAAATAAAAATTAAATTTCATTATTGGATACAAGTAAGAAAAATATGAACATGTCTACAAATTAAATCCCATTTACTTAAATATTTATAATTAATTACATATTAAATGAAATTTTTACTATAATATATGATCTATTAAAATTTTAAAATTGAGACCTGGTATCCAAAGGCCAAATAATATTAGGATTTTTAAAAATATCAGATCTAGAATCTATGAACAAAATACCCTGGCTAACTTATTTTTTCAGTGACTGGTAATCTTTTATGTATAAGACTTATACAATCACTCAATTCATTTATTTTTGAAAGCAAACTTTTATAAAACAATATGTATGAATGAGATTAGAACTATTGTTTATAACAATGTAAGTCATCATATGAAAAATATTACAAAGTTTATTTGAGTTCAAGTTAAGAGTGGGTTGAACACAAAAATTTGTTTAATTAAAATTTTATTAAAACCATTATAATACATTAAGTCTTATAAACCTTTTGGGAATGCTTATGTCCAGCAGTGGACTAAGATAGGCTGATGATGAAACACTATTTGTGGGATAAATACATAGCTCATATTTGCTATGACCTAAATAAGTTAACATAAATAACTTAAATAAGTTAAGAACACAAGCAACTACTTGAATGTGTTTCAATATCTTTTGTCTAACATGAACAGTATGACCATAGTGGAGTTGAAATCTTATCTATTATATAAGAGGTCAATGACAGATTTTGTAAGGTTGTGTTATATAAATGTAACGGTTTTGGCATTACAGTTCTCTAACAGATATCCCAAAATCTTAGTTTGTTGTTCAACAGTTTATTATAATATATCGTCACACCATGTCCCATAGATAGTAGGCAGAGAGTGCCAAGTGCCAAAATTCTCTGTCTTTACAAAGCTGACATGTTTCCACTACAATAATCACTATCATCAGACACATTAAAAATATAAGAACATAATTAATATGTGTTTTGGCTTGGTGTGGTTCATGAGTTAATGAGTCACCATCAGCTCATAAAACAATTAATGTATGAATGTCCAACAAATTCAATTATAATAACTGCAAGGAAACATTTTAGCTTTAGAATTTAGGATTTGTTCTTTGATATTGATGAAACCATTTCTACAATCCCTGATTAAGTGTCATACAATATCTTATTTTATATTAAAATTATAAACAGGAAATATATTTAATGAGGTACAGGGTCTTAAAATTCATTTATATATACACATTTTATTTCAACCTTGCATAATATATAGGAACTTACATTAATTTCGTAATAATTTATTAGAACTGCTCTACAAAACTAAAAACAAATTGTATACAACTACCATGCATTTTTGTCCATAACCAGTTAGCTTAAATTTTGGTATTTTGCCTTGATGTGTATAACAAACTGACATTTGTCAATATGAGATATTATCAAAGTTAATGGTAAGAAAATGTTAAAGATTACAAATAAAACTATTACTGATCATTGAGAAAACTTAGACTTTTTTGGAGATCTGATTCATCTGTGTGAAAACTGCAGAGACCAGTCATCATTCGGTATGGAAAATTCATAGGAATTTCAAAGTGTAAAGTACTTTAGATGGATCAACATTCACTAATGCTGATCCTCTTAAATATAAAACCATGATGCGCACATATTCAACAGAATATCCCAAAACAAACCATAATTTTTTTGTATGTGTTCACAGCTTTCTTTAATGATATTGTAATTAAACAAGTATATGTAATAAAACAACTGTTTCCTTAAAAGTTACTCAAAAATAAGTAGGTGCATCATCCAAAATGATTGGCATATGTTATATTTGACTTAGATTTATTAATCATATCATGATTTCTATACCTTTTGTGAGATCAAAGTAGTGTTAGTGAAAGGACTAATTTAGTCTATGGTGTAAAAAAGTAAGCTCTATGCATCCAGCATGTCTTGTTCTCATTTTTTATTTTCATTATATTTCAAGTAACTAACCTGCATTTTTAGTTTTATTTTATTTGTTACACATTTATGAAAAAGGACCAAAGTACTGATGTTCAATCAGAGTATATTTTATATTAATTTAATTATTTTTATGATAAATATACTATAAAGATATTGTTGTATTGTATTGTATCAATGAGTGTCAAAGTAACAAAACAAATAATAGTTTTTACAAGTAAATAAAGCATAAAGGAAAGGAATAAGTATTTTCTATAATGTTATACTGTTTTTGCAGTGCATTGACCCCACTTTTTCGCAATATCTATTATATGTTTTAGGAAAATTTATCAAGCTTCCTATAATTAACAAATGTGTTCAAAAATCAATATTTTTTATAAAACATTTAAAGGTATCTATAACTTAAATTAAAACTGCCAGTGATAAGATAGTATACAAAGCAGAAGCATATATGCATTTTCTTAATAATTATTTGTATTATTATATTAGAAAGTCACATGAGTGAAATTGTAAGATTAGAAGTAAAAAAAAACATTATTTGGACAAAAGCAGTGGCAACATGAAATGAATTCATTAGCTTTTTCAATTTAAAAGATGTAGTAAAGCCTCAATGATAATGAATTAATTAGAAATTGTGAAACAGAATTCTAAAGTAGGTACAAATAAATGAAATCACGAATACTTAACCGGAACGCGAGACATGGCATTTGTAAGTAGATCAAGTGTTTTATACATAACAACTTTCACTAGAGTCATTGTAATGGTGACACATCAAGTGTGGGGAGTGAAAGATGGACTTACTTTGAATAACTCCTTGAAATAAGGACTGCACGCCGAAAGAACCACTTTGTGGGCTTCTAGCCTGTGTCCCTCGCATGCCAGGGTGACATCCACGAAGTCCTCATCATCGCGCAGTGCCTCGAATTGAGAAGTTATATTTGCTTGAAAATTGTTCCATCTCAAACAGAATTGCTGGTCGCCACCCAGTTCTGTACCTTCCATTACTTATAGACATAACTCGATATCCCTGCTCATTTAATTGCTTGATAAGAATAGTTAATTATTGAAAATAAATATATCACAGTAACTTGCAATTTCAGTCGCCGTCTGGCCGAAAATCTTGAAAGAAAACAATCAATAAAATCTCGTACCAATATAAGAAAAATAAAACTTTTTAATTTGTCATTCATTTGCTGATGGGTACATTCACTTCAACGTTCCGTTTCGTTTTGTGATTCGTTATCGGTTTTTTTTAAACATTAACGCTGTTTGTTATTTACTTTAATTTTCATATAAATATTTATTTACTTGTTAGAATAATATTATTATAAAATACATTTATTTTACAAGCTTTATATTACATTGCGCATTATGGTGGTAACACATTCACAACTTTACGGTTCACAATAAAACATTATTGAAAGTGGTGTTAATCTATTCTTATCTATAAAGGTTTTGTGAATTTGATAGTGTAATGTCTCATAATTTTGGCTTTGTCATATTGAATATTGTTCTGTTAAATTGTGAGCACAGATAAATAACACAATATTTCTACTTACATGTTGCGGCCATTCGATTGACGATTCTGTATTAATATTTTGTAGAGGTCGTTTTTATGTTACATCAACAAGCAGTTAGCAGTATACAAATATACACTTAACACTAGCAAATGAGATACGTTTGATGATCTAAAGGACTACGAGTATTATCATATTATGTAGGATTCATGAGGAATACAGGTTACATGCTTGGATGTTTTTGGAATGTAAAAGATTGTTGTGCCCTTTTAATGTAATCCATTGACAAATACCACCATTTTCTAACAACACTTTACATTTTAGAAAAACAGTGCAACATCTCAACTGTAAATTATTTCGCCCTCTTGTTTGAATCCTCAAAGAATATATGCTCATGCTTAGACAACAATCAGAACAAGAATTGGTAATTTACAAGTATATGTTACAAAAAACAATTTCAAACCTATTGAACACTACTAAGTCACCATTCATGTACATCATCATCATCAGCCTATTCCCGTCCACTGCTGGACATAGGCCTCTCCAATGGCACGCCATTGAGCTCGATTTAGAGCTTGGTAGTTGGAACTCCTTACACCATACATCTTGAAAGTAATCACCTTATATTAAATGAAGATATTGTCTTGGTTTATTTATTTAATCATGGTAAGGACCTTGTATCTAAGTAAAAAGAATTGAAACCTATCCAGTCTTGCATGACATGTGCCCAATAGCGGACTTCTTATCATTATATTGAAACATAACTTCACACCTGTAATCTCAGAAGGGGTAGGCAGAGAGGGGAAGGCAAGGCAAGTAGAGTTGTTGTTAATTTTAAATCAATTATAGATATATTTTTTTCTTTATTTTATGTCAAGTCATGAGTAGAACTACCCTCTGTTGCTGGCTTATCATTGAATTTTGGGACACCTTTTTTTTTATAAAATAGGGGGCAAATGAGCAAACAGGTCACCAGATGGTGACTGCCGTCACCCATGGACACCTGCAACCCAGGGGTCAGCAAGTGCATTGCCGGCCTTGAAGGAAGGTATACGCTCCTTTCTTGAAGGTTTGAATGTCGTATCAATCTGTAAATACCATATGCGACAAATTGTTCCACAGATTCGTTGTGAGAGGTATAAAACTTCTGGAGAAGCGCACAGTGGTGGAGCACAAACTATTTAAGTAAT
>DWDT01000187.1:0-25428 GCA_018245595.1 Microceris scylla
CTCCGAACCACTACTAGAAAATCTAAATTAGAAATTTTTTTTGTAGTGTTCGACCCGGGAATCGAACCCGGGACCTCCCGATCGGCAGTCGAATATGTCCTGGGCAAGCATCGAAACCAAATTTTTTGATTTAACAATTTCCATTTAAGTTAATTAAGTAGAAATAATAAAGATAGTATTTAGAGTCTTTAGAACTCATTAAGGCAGTACAAATTATTTAGCAAACAGTCTACCTGTATCTACTATAATCTGCACTTGAGCAACCCATGGAAGATAGGTTAAGAAAACCCACACTAGAAATTGACAGTCCTAACAGAGAAGTAGAGGACTATTCGTTAATTGACCAATGTTGGCAGTAGCAGCTATTTTTGTAGCAGTAGCAGCAACTGAGCAGAGATGCTAACACGTTTATGCACCGATTTGTACATTGCATGATTACTAAACCATCAAGGCTAACAACGCAAATGTCTAAAAACTGAGTCTGAATTTCAGTTCTATTCAAATTAGCTATATATGTACATATAGGTACGTACATACATATATCCATGGACGGTTGTGACCAATTAACAGCAGAGACTATTACGCTCTGTTTCTATGACATTAAAAAAACAGATCGTACTGTGACGTTCTTTCTTTGTATTGAGTGTTAGTATCAAGGTTCCCTACATTTAAAACCTTTACTCGCGGCTTGTTATTCCAGAACATACCCAAGAATATCATCATCATTAATCCTTTTATACTTTCTCTTTTACTATTGGACTTTCACAGTGATAAGGTCTAAGACCTTAGTATTTTTACCTGACCGAATACCAGTTGGGAGGGTTCAGATGTCTCAAGTAAATTTTATGGAAAAGTCTGTACCTGGTATATTTAAGATAATGTGAATAATTGCTTATAAGTGCTTATTCTTCAAGTTCTGATGTTACAAGAATCTTATATCTTTGGATCTTATAGGCTTTTATAAGGCTTAACGGCAAATTTTATGATCGTTTATTAAATATTCCACTGAACAGTACCGGTATTACTACGTAATGTAACAGTTGTAAGATAATTAATCGAATGTGTGTGGCGAAGGTGAGAGAATACACAAATCGAAAGCAGAAAAAATAGGGTTTCTGTATGACTTTCGGTGTTATTAATGTACATATTTTTTCAATATTGAACTAAGAACTTAAGTCTCATCATAAGCGACTAAAACCTCATAAAAGTTATTCCCCTTTGAGAACATTGCATAGAACTTTCAGTCGTACAGGAATAGGGTTTTTGCGTTGTTACGCCTATATTTATTGCATAAAGCTTTGTAAATCAAAACGACTCTATAGTTAAAGGTTGAAATGTTACTTATTATTCTTACATAGCTCAAGGTAGATCTTTGCATAGAAACAATTTTCAACCCTCATGGTACTCAGGTGGATGTATGATTGGAAATCAAACAACAAAATTGATTAACAAATCGTGGATATTTATTGAAATAAAAATAATAAAAATGAAAAATAATAAAAACAGTTCATCTTTCACATAGTTACACAATAAAATTTGTCTTAGTTTTTTGTTTTGCTATTTTGTCTCCTTTCGTCTTCCCGATTTAAAATGTTATTTTATTTTTTTTGTCCTTTATTTTTATTGATGTCTTATCACTGCTAACTGTTACAGATAGAAGTCCAAAAAACATACAATACCAATATTTTATATACATTTTACTTTGATAGAGTCTCTTCAACGACGCACGGAATGTTTGACGTATTTTGTTTATATACATACATATTAAACAAAATTTTATATTCATCAGAGAGTATTTGTCACTTTTTGTTTTTCAAACAAAAATGAAACCAAAAAGTCATTATAATGTAATTTGATTATAATAACTATTTGGTTCTGCGTTATCTTTAACAAAAAAATCGGCTAGATCTAGTCCAAATGACGTTTTCTTATAATCGATCTAAAACATTATTTGAAGAAGCTCTAAGCCGATTACAGTTTGACATTTCTTTAGGAGACGATATTCGGAGACAAAAGTAGGTATCTATTATAATTTACTTACAATTATCTAATATAAATTCTATAATAATTTACATTAAGTACGTATACTGAAAGATTTCACACTTGGACTAATTTAGGTACGAAGTGAAAGTTCCTTCACGAATCAATAATCACAAAAACATCATTTTAAATTAAACAAAAAAAACTGGAATATTTTTTCAGTCTTAATAAAAATAATCAGCTTCCATTCGCATAGATAAGAATCAAGGAAATCATTATCGAACACATAAAAATATTTTTTTAATTTAATAAATGTAAAGATCAGTGAAATACTGAAATACCTAGTTACATTTAACACCTACCCTTAAACACTTCCGATTTTGATTTCTACAATGCTTAAAATATCGATTACAGGAAACTCACCGTTCTTGTCGAAATTTTGTAATTTCATTATTTTCGAAACAAAATTGCTGTTTATAAATATGAACATCAATAAGTAGGTCCTCCATTTACATATTACACTTACCGAATATTTACATTATTTATCTAGGATAGGAAACATTCGCTTATTATTGTACAATAAAAATAGCCTATAATTATGAAACAACTTACCCCAAACACATACACTACTTGAAACTATGAAGATCTTAGAAAATACTGGAAAAACTGTTTAATTGACACTATACAGCTTAATAACTAAACGATAAGGTAAATCAACATAGCTAACTTTGGCATTGGTTTCCACATTTTATACAATAAAATATTACAAAACAAGGTCAAAAGTATGTAACATAAGATCATATTACAGCCTCCAAAATAAACAACCAAAACTCCTTCCAAGCCATCATTAACAACACAACGGAAATTTTCAACTATAGCTCACACGAAAGATATGTCACTAAGGATGTATCGATTAAATGCCCATTGATGCTAGGAATTGCTGGGCGTATATTGCAATGCACGGGTTCTAAGTAATTGTTTCGCCACATAATCCATTCCTTACGACTAGAAATTGAACGACATGTGTCTGCGCTACACGACGCACGTGAGATATGCGTGGTGGAAACGTTCATGGTACTCTAATAGATACTGAACCGTTGACCCGGACCTTAAAATATTTGGCTCGGTGGCGCGGGTGGTGGCAGGCGAAGACCACCCCACGGGTAGAGTCACGATGCCTCGTCACGACAAGCGTTAGAGTCATCGGATAAAGCAAGAGGAGCACCATTACTTTGATTCACAACACACTTTCGCATATGTTTCTCTAGCGTTGACGGCACAGAGAAGGGCATCTCACAAAACCTGCACCGATATACATCCTTGCCGAGCCTGCCGTGGGTTTTCATATGCCTCGTCAGCTTCGAGCTTTGCGCACATGCGTACGAACACAGCTCGCATTTGTAAGGCTTCTCGCCTGTGTGAGATCGCCGGTGAACCGTTAAGTTTGAGCAGTTCTTAAAAACTTTCCCACAAAATTCGCAGGTGTCATTGCGGCGACCATCTTTGCTTTTGAGCAAAGGGTTTTGAAGTAATCCATTTCCACTATTCTTAAGTCCATCAAATATATTTTCTGGTGGACGTTGCGCATGCAGAGTCGGGAGCCACCATCCTTCACCTCTGTCCATATCAAGTTTCATTCGCTTGGAAGCTTCGAATGGGTTCTCAAAAGGGTTGAAGAGGGGATGTGGTTGCGGTGGCATTTTAGCAAATTCGTCTTTTAAACGTAGTGCAGTGGTTGGCGGCATTCCGTTTGGCTTATCAGAAGGAGGACCATTGTTATTGTCTCGATCTTTAGCGAGTTGCCATTTCAGTGAATTGCCCGATTCTTGTAGCGCCTGCTTAAACGCTTCGCTGTATTGGGCAATATTGGACAAACCAAATTTATCCATTAGTTCTCCTACAACTGATGCAGTAGGCGGATGGGCTGGCACTGCAGGTGTTGGTTTACGCGTTGGACCAGATGGAGCACTGCTATTAGAAACAGTTAGATCCTCAGCCTCTTCCACTTCTTCGCCATCTTCATTTTCCTCATCCTCTTCGCCATCTAGGTCTTCATCTTCCAGTTCATCTTCTGATTCGTCCTCGCCACTATCACCGGCTGATTCTCCATCTTCGGTATTTCTATCAGCACCGCGATGAACTTTCATATGCCGTTTTAATTTAGAAGACTTTTCAAATGCCTCGTCACATTCACTACATTTAAACGGTTTTTCTCCAGTATGAGAGCGTCGATGGGTCATTAAACTATTTTCAAATCTAAATTTCTTTCCACAGAATTCGCAGGTATGCACTGCCTCGTCACTGTTGCGTTTGACGGTAGGTGTCGAGGAAGGCCGCTCTGGTGGCGGTGCATCTGCTGTTTGAGGTTCAACGCGTCTTTCTGGTGATATAGTACTGTGAGGCCTCGTGGCTTCTCGAGGCGTTTCCACCGTCCCGGGTCCGGCGCCCACCGGTGGAGTCTGACCGACTCGGGAGGGCGACGGGGAAGCGAACGGCGGCGAATGCTTCCTGGGGCTAGGAGAGCTGGAATTGCCTGTGGCCGCCCCTGGACTGGTCGTACCGGCCAGTTGCCGCAAGCGCTGCGAGTAAAAATCCAGCTGGGGTTCTAAAGAAAGTGGCTGGGATACTGGTGGAGGTCGTTCCCTCCCCGATAGTGATGTTGGAATAACGGGCGGTCGGTCCGCCGGCGATGGAAATGTCTGGTGTGGGGGCAAAGAATTAGCTGCTACAGCGGCTGCCGCTGCTGCCAAATTAAGGCCATGGTGGCGAAATTGCTCAGATACCAGTTGCTCCATTCGAAATCTATGGTCATGGTGATTAGGTCGAGCAAACAAGGGTGCTGGAGGGACTGATGGGTGAGCTAAAGGTGGTAAGCTTCCTGGAAGTGGCATTCGTAAGAGGCCACCTACACCAAAAGGCGAATGCATATCCGGTGGAGGTAACAGAGGATGATGGCGAAGAGAAGGAGGTGGAAGTGGTGCTCCAGTTGACGAGCAGCCAGAGCTTGACGAAGAAGTAGAAGACGACGAATGATTTTGTTTATTGGGTTGCTGTAGAGGCATGGCTTCTACGTAGATTTTTACACCGTGAACGTGTTGGACATGCTGAAGCAATCTCCACGCGGAATGCACTCGCGCCTTGCAAGTCGAACACACGTAGTTGCTCGGTTCTGTGAACAAACGGAAAAAAGATTAGATATACGATACGTCGTTTGATACAGATGGGAAGATGGAATGGTTCTCGGATGGGAGATTTAGAGCAATATTAACACGAGCAAAGTGTCTAGTAATAGCTCTCACATATCGTAGCTTGGGCCTAGGGTTGGCGCGCGGTGCGCATGCTAAGCAGGCGGAGGTCCGAGGGCTCGGTACGTCGGCAGCGGTGAGTGATAGCCCCTTCGTGTCCCGCGTGATTCATGCACCTCTAAAATCTTATGAAATATACGCGGGCCGGAATCACGTACACGCGCGCGGGTTAAGACTGTTGATATTGAAATCTATATGTAACACTACCCCGGTAAGAGAAAAATGAATAGCGTGTTTATTTTCCACACGTTTTATTCTTTATTTGTTTATGAGATTTTTTCATTTAAGCTACAGGATAGAGTTAACTAATTAAACATCGATGCAATGTTAAGAAGTGTGATAAATCGAGTTTCAATTTTAATTACCTAGAATTCTTAAAGCACATTTGTTTTAATGTTACCATTTAATCAATTTTACACTCGACCTGTGAGTTACTTGTAAGGAAGTGACGTGGTCAGGGAGTTAAGGCGCGCTGGCCCGCGCCCTCTACTTTTGACAGTAATTTGATTGCTCATTGTAAGGCCGTCACAAATTTTATTGTGGACATCATTGTATTGTATCACGTCTCAACGATCTTTAGTGATGTGAATATATGATAGTATTTATGCGATTTGCTTTAAAAATGTGTCATTGAAATACACGTAAATGTTTTAATGCAATCCGCTGTGTTTTCGTTATTCTATTAACAATTAGATACGAAATATAACATAAAATATATGCATACACCAACTAAGGAACTCATATCATGAGACTGACCAATGTCGAAGACAAAGAATTACAGACAAATTGCAAGAACATTTCCAAGGTACTCATTTTGCAGTAATCACTTTGACCTCTGTATTCTTTAGCTACTTTTGCTTAAACGGTTGCATCGAATCAGCTTAATCTCATAAGTAGATGTTTAATTGACAACCGGACATCAAAATGTTACTTTCCCATCACTATAAATAGTGGGCGCGGCCGATAAGCGATCTCGACTGTTAAGACGATTATTGAAATGTAACGGTCAGATTGTGACCGACCGGAAAGAACGTATATACAGGATGATACTAAGTGTGATATTTACCAAGTATTGTATATAAAAATAGGTTTCATAATTTTGACATTCGATTAAACGTTAAGAGTTAATAATAATTTCTAATTACTAATAATATGAGGTCAATTCAATTAACACCCAACTATTAACATAAATGTTATACCATAATAAATTCTAGAAGACGTAATATCATAAAATAATTGATTCTTATCATTATAATTTATACATTTACCTCTTAAACATTAAGTGAGAATTTTACTGTAACTGCAGAAGAACTGAATTTCAATGAATTAAACCATTTGAACATTATTTTACTTCAAAATATATGATATATTTTTAAAATATATGATACCCGTATATTTTTAATATATGATATATATTTTTTAAATTAGTTCTATAGTACTGTTCTATCTCATTCGTAACGAACACGGGATAAATACATATATGTTTCTTATCTGGTGTATCTAAGAGCACCCTGTTAATAAATAATATGTATCATAATATCAATATATTTTGACCTTTTTGTCCAGAGCATTGTTCATTGTATTACGGTTTGGTCATCGTACGGTCCACAAAAAAAATATTAATGTGCTCTACTTTATTACTTATCAATGTATGCTAAATAACTCACGAGTGTTGCATAATAATAACTAAAATGTCCAATCTCTTAAATGTATAAATTTATTTGAAATAAAACCACATTTATTGTGATATTACATCCGTTATTTAAATTTATAATAACACTATAATTGAGATTCATAATACCGAATAATCTTGACCGTAAATATTGAGTAGCTTTTAAATTCACATATCTATGCATACATAGTTACGCCTGTTTCATATAAGCATATACAGACAGTATCGGTCTCTACTGTCTAACTAACTACTAACTAATTTTTTTCAGTTCCTCCACTATCATTATTAGTAACACGCTCGTCTATTAAAACGACTTTTAACCTTAATGTATAAGCTTTGTCTTTTAAAGTACAATATTAACAACAACACAACTTATAAGCTCATATGTATATGAGAATAAAGCTTCATCGAGACGCGCGTTATCTGATATATATGTATAAAAAAAAAGCTTCCTTCGCGGACGGCGTTCGATCCATCAATGTCATAGGACTCAAAATTCAACAGTAGTTGTAACAAATTCAAACGAAACACGATTGGTACGAGCTTATATAGATTACCGTGTGTAATTTCAATCGGCGATAAGATCTCTCGTTCGCTTTGTGTGCGATAATGGCGATAATTAAACAATAAAGGCCGCGTGGGTGATCGGATTTGAATTGTTAGTTCTATCGGTGTGTATTGGCATTCGGTCGGTTTTGGGGTTTAGCTTGTGTCGCAATATGGATGTTGTGTGCAGCTTACAGCTTTACGACTCACGTTGTCTATACGTCAGTCAGCTATTAATATTCATTTCCATGCAGTAGTATACAGAAAATTTGCTGTAATTTAAAATGTTCTAAAATAAGCTAATGTATAATTATGAAATAAATAAAGAACCTTCGAATTTAAAATTCCTATCAAATCTACTTATATTTAAATGTAAAACTTTGAAAGAGTCAAAAAAATTTTTATCTGGTTCGAGTATTCTGTTATATAGCTAGATATGGCGACGAAACCAAAAGCCGAAAGCACCGCCAGTAACCAGCCGGACGCAGACAACGGGTGTAGCAAGCCAAACCTAAAGCTTAACAACCGTTTCGATTTCAAAAGGCGATCGTTGATTATGGGCATTGTACGAGGCAGTGGGGGTAAAATTTTTAAACGCCACCCGTCTGGACTCCCCCCAGCGGATACGTACGGGGAGGCCGTTTAAACACGACCAGTAATACTCTTTAGCTGTCTACCCTCTATTCTTATATGGTGATGGAATATAGGCAATATTTTCCGAAGCTTTGAGATTTGATACAAAAAACTACTGACGTTACAAGTTATTTCAAAAATTCATTCCTTATATTTGCCTCTAAAGTTATTTCTGTCATAAGAAAAAAGCGTACCCTTTTTATTTATTATTCACTTTTTTTTTATTATATTTCAAATTAATTCGTAGTGTTATCAAAGATTTTATACTACGATTAATTCTAATACATTTCTCATTTGGTTTGATTCAGTTAATCATATCATGAATCTCTTTGGCTGTGTAGATTTGTATCTGAATGTATAAAACGTGAGTTTTGTACATTATCTGTCTGTAGACCGCCATTTGCGACTCTCATGAAGTACTGTTAATGAAGCAGCAGTAACGTGAAAAGACTCCCAACATCCGAATTTTAGTGTTTAAATGCCATAGAATGTCAAACTTTTGTGTGATAGTGAATTGGGGATGGAAATTATTTGCGTACAGCGAAGAAAAACTCTAAAGGATGATCTAGATCAGAGACAAAATGCAAGATTATTATAGTGGTTTACATGTGCGATACATTTTTTGGAACTAAATCTATAACTAGTATTATAATTATCTCGAGAAACATTTATAAGTACCTACATGTATGTCTTCAAGCAACATTAACAGCAAAAAATATTTTTAAATATCTTGATATCTGTGTACTCTATCCAGTTACTTTGAAACATTGTGCACCTAAACAATAAATAAACAGCCAATAAAGTTAATTGACTTTGTCGTTCTATTTTTACGGTTTGTTACGCAAATGCGATGGCGTTGTTGAAAATCTTACAAACTTCCCGTTCGACGTAACAGTTGATGCTTTTTTCGGCAAAAAATGTCGTAAATAAAATTCAGAGAGAGAGCTAGAAAATATGAAATCTCAGCGGCCATATAGTACATTCGGCCGGAAGCCGACGGCGCTGTTTCCGGGCGACAACAGTTGTTCGCACCCCAGCGCCTCTCGCGGACACCGTTAGAAACTACTACCTGCATTTAGGTTTTAGACAGACTGGGAGATGTTTAAAATTAAAGGGATTTTTCTTAGTATTTTCACAAAATAGAGGTGATCTAATTAGAAATTGATTGGTATTATTAATTGGTTCTATTCGTGATGATTGCTTAACACTATTAGTGTTAAAAAAAGTTAGATATGAACAAGATGTTAATGGAGTTTTATTGACAGTACAACACAATTTAATAGGATCGCATTTTTCTAACCGTTAATAATTATTGTCATTATTATTTAAAAAATAACGCCAGTCCAGAGTTTACATGAAAGTTTTTCATTAGGAACTTTCAAATCATTATCTATATGCATTATTCTACTTTCTTTTATATTTAGCCTAGCCAATAGGCAAACGGGCCACCTGCTGGTATTGAAAAATTATACCTTCTACTAATATCACCTACTTGAGTATTCAAAAATAAAGCATCAAAAGACCAGGTATTGAGGTAGTTCGGTGTGTACGGAATATTTTTTTTTTAATTTAAATTAAGAACAAGACATAGTATAAATAGCAAAGAACGCTTACAGTACACATAAATGTTCACTACTTCTTTATCATGAAAAATAAATAATTTTCATTATCAATATCATTAATTTTAGTAATATCTCGGTAATTTTGACTAATTGTCACTTACGACTACGTTCGCGAACATTTTTCTGGTTTTCATACAAACTTTCGTAACTTTTTTTACTTTTTAGTGGTACGCCTAGTGGTAGGCCTGAAAGATGTAGTCATACTGAATTGGTTCAGCAGTTTTCACTCGAATATTTCATGGAAAAATATACAGAGTTTCGGATCTGTCGTGAAAATATGGCTATGATATTTGCAACAAGTCATGACTGTGCGTTATGGCACTGGATTATATGTATGTAGGTATGTAACAATATTTACGAAGTGGCAGGTAATAAAATGAAAAATACGTTTGATAAGAAATTAAAAATTAATATTTTAATACAATGTGTGTATTTTACAAATACAGAGAGAGCAAAAAATCATTAATTTTCTTGCATCGACTGAGTTTACAACCTATTAATAACCTCATGGTAGAATAAGCAAAGGATTTCAATCGAGAAATAGGAAGAAAAACCTTAATCATTGCGACTGAAAAAAGGTGTCCTATTTTCAAAGCTATGCGATATTTATAAGAGAGCGGGGTGCCTCGCTCGCCATCGACTTGTTATGCGACGGATGTCCGTCGCGCCGCTGCGTTGAATGACCGCCTTCCCTTTCCGACCTCCCCACCCCCAGCCAAGTTATAACCCGAATGGTGCAAATTGTGACCCATAACTGGGGACATGTTACGTTGGGATGGAAAATAAAATTTGCAGATGGAACGCAATTGTCACGAACCGCTCGCCCACAAAACCGGAATGTCTTTTTGGCAATTTATTAAAAACATAAAAATGTGGCGATACTGTCAATAAGCAAAGAAACCGTATGCTATATATACGTATGGGTGGGCGTTAAATAAATTGCTTAAACTAGTAAAAATATGTGACAAGACAATTATCGCCACCTGACAGGTACCTACTTAAAAAATTGACTTTCAAAATCTTTCTTCCTTTCTGTTATACTCTTCGCCTTGGAAAGCACATTCTTTAGACCGTGTCAGACGGTTGTTCAATGATTAGCAATGACGCAATAACCACGTGCGTATATTAACGTATGATTTTATCGTTTGTTGTCTAAATGACGCCTTTATTATACTTAGTAGGTAATTTTTAGTATTTTAAAGCAGCTAACTGCTATCATTTGAAGTTTGTATGACGCATGCATTCTGAATGTCAAAGCGTCTGGGACAAAGTAAACATCTAAAATAATGAGATGACCGATTCGACCGCGCGGTGTCTGTACACAAGTGTTTTACAGAAACGTGTATGTACACACTCCGCGAAGGACCGAAGAACAAGTGACCCCGAATGTTTCGTTAACATAATTATAATTTCGCGAAAAAATAGAAACGGTCTATATATTTCTCATATTTCTAAATTTTGCAGCTAATAATTTCAAAAATTGCTGCAATATGCTAAGCTGACTAAAAACACAACGAATACTATTTAGTTTCATGGCGCTCATTGATTTTTAAATTTTCTCCAACAAATTAATTAATGATTCGAATGATATATTTCATGTTTCTTTTCTTTTATATTAGTCCATGATTAATTTTTCCGTCAATGACTTTACCCGAATGATTAATCCATTGAGGACCTTGCGCTCCTTTGTTCAATTACAGCAACTCAAAAACAAGTTGCATATGCATCATTTCTACATATAAGTGTTTTGTCTCCGGCTTAGACATACTTAAAGGTGAACGAAAAGTGAGTCATTTATTTCACATGAACATCAAGATATCAGATGATGTCAAGATAAAACGAAAATTATTTATCCAAAAATCAAAATTATTTTATTTAATCCAGATAACTAAAAAAATACCCTCATTTTTATATTATTTTAGTGAGTTTCGTTATAAAATCATATATTCAACAAGGCGTAACCGCGCCCATTGCGAACGGCAAGCTAAATTGAGATTTTTGTAAACTATCGTATTACTTCACAAATTGTTTCTAACGCACCCTCCCTGAAATCAGTTACGCCTATGTAAATAGGACGTGATGTTATTGATAGCTCCACTAAATTTCATTATTTTTATCCTCCACTAATGTACTAAAATATGGTTAAAATATGGGCGTTAAAAACTGCAGTTGTGTGAAATACATTTCCTTATGTTTACAGATCACGATTATGTCGAAAAGGTGTCTTTTACTATATAAGCCTGACATAGGAGTGATCAAAATGTTTTTTCCAAAATCATAATAATTCTATGTAGGTATAGTTGCTCAACCTATTTTTTAATAAGTGTGTGAATGCAATTTAATAACTTTACGTCAACGTCAACGTAGGAGTCAATTTAGAATTACGAATATTTGCCCATTAACTATACGACACTAAACATCAAACGTGGCGTCACAAGTATATTGACATTCCTTATATATTATAATTATGTGACAAAAGTTATGTGACACAACAAAATGAATTTCGACACGAGCAATGTCTATCCGTAAAATCAATTCCACATACGTCCAAAATCCTCTTACGAGGCACCAAAATGTGATCTCCGAAATTGGTCCGCGACCGTCGTTGGCCAGATGCGAGGGCTATTTTAAACTCATAATAACCGTTGTCGACACGTGTGTGACGACCATTACCACATATTACAAAAAAATTGAGGAAAACAATAAAACGATGCAGGGGAAGATCGGGGACATCAAAGTGGACGCGCTTTAAACTCGAGTTTTGTATGGAATTCAAGCTACATTTTGTAGTGGAAAATATTGCTTTATAAAGGAATATTTTTAAGGAATAAACAGAAACATGGACATATTTGAAACATTATATTATGATTGCAATTATTCTACTATAGATCTAATAATAATCTAATAATCTAATAGATGTAACGTTCGTATAGCCTTTTCTATGTATTTATATGTCAAAATAATTTATTTTTTAATATCCGGTTATCTAGCCAAATGTTTAGAAATCTACTAGTCCAGTTTCTACGAAATATATGTATTCCATAACTGTACAAAAATATTCTAAAATCATTGTCAAACATATCTCATACGCGTGAAGCATTGTTCGGGGCAGAGCAATCTATCATAGAATAAATCTATGATATATTTACACACAGTGAATGCATTATCACCATTCCTAAATCAGCTATCAACGGACTTTTTTCACTAAAAGGGTGAAGCTCACTATAGAAAAGGTTGACCCTTCATAAAGACTTATCACCTCATATACAAAATATGGTTGTACTAATCCCAAACGTGGCAATCGATAAGGAATTTTAAGCCCTTACATTAGAGCACAGTTTTCAACACACTCCTCTTCTGAGATGGGATCTGGTCGGAGTTAGCGGTAGTTTTTTCTCAACAATCTCTTCTCGGACTTAACTTACGTTATCTCTCCCACGAACGTCGCAAGGAATAGAACCCGCACATACATAATACGGACGATATTTCTAAAGAAATTTAAATTTGCCCGCAAAGGTCCCGAGATAGGATTAAAGATTGGGCGTCGAGATGGCCCTTTGTGGCCGACCCTTAAGAAAACATGTCTTGATATGGAAATATCTTGGACGGGACTCAAGGAATCATTTGCGGGGGCGATCAAGAAAACGGTCTATGAATCCGTAATTAGACCGCGGGCGCGAGGGATTTATCTAAAAATCTATCCCATGGAAACTCTTTGTGGTAACGTTTATTTTGCATGAGCGGGTGAGTAGAAAGCATCATTGTTTAGTCTCCGCTGACCGACGTTTTACGATGCGGTAGACCGTACACGTTCAAGTTTAAAACGATAATTTTTATCAGCGAGCACCGAGAGAGGGGTCCCGCGCAATCGATATGGGTATCCCTTTACCGTGCCATTGTCAGTATGCACAGGGTCAAATGCTGCAGACGTTGCATCAGAAGATAAATGCAAAATTTTACACGTATTCATTTTACTAGTTCGATCACATATTACGGAGTTATTCTCCACCAGCGTTACTGTGGTTATAGTGAATTCTAGCTTTTATAATTTCGTGAATGTAAATCTGCTCTGTTATCTAATAGAATTAAGTGAATCTATGCACAACAAATATTTAATGAGGCCATCTTCACTATTTTAAATACAAAACACCTAGCTGTCTCGACAATCCTTCATTAATTTGTAAGTCAAACAAAAGAGTATAAACGCTGGACCCACCGTACACTTGATCCAATATTTATTTTGATACAAGTAAATGACGACCATCGGTTCTCGGGCGTTTTGTGATGGAAATAACAGAAGCGAAAACACCTTTTGGTAACAATGTACACGTATAGCTGTTGTTTGTTAATGTATCCACAATATCTCAGTAAAAAAAGTGGAAATATCTAGCGCTTACATTGCTTTTACATATATCATGTGCCAAATTGTTAAAGGGTATCGTGTAATGTCAGGATGGGTATTACTTTCATGATTAATATAAATAGATAATAACCACACAGTTAAAGGACACGCGATAGGCGCGAGGCAAACTTCCCCTCTCGTTTGTCACAGAAAAGGCAAGACGTCACATCCAAAATTAAAAGCCACTTATTTAAAACCCACCACTTAGACACCTTCCCGACCATACAAAAACTAAAAATATCGTCAACTATTGTGCTACGCTCAAAGAAGTTCCGTAGGTCACGGCGAACACATGGGCATGTAAAACGTGTCAGGAGCACGCCAAACATTTTTTATCTATGAAAAAATTATAAAAGACTGCTCCTGACAATGGGACCTTAGTAGCATCTTTGACAATTATAATATCAATTGGCTATGTATAGAGAGCCGTTAGCGTCAAAGAATGATCTCTCAACATTGGACTTTAAACAAACGGTGGAACTGCTGAATATTCAATGACCGGTGCACGAAACTTTAGCTCTTTTGTCAGTTGTACGGCCACGGTGAACATAAGGGTCATCACAAAAGGCACAAGATAACAATGCGCGCACGTCAATCGTGCGCTCATGCAAATAATTTTTTTCTTCCAAAACATCCCCTTTATCTGTTCATAGAAGGATGGGGTTAATTAATATGTACAAAATAATACAATTAAAATTAAGATCCTTTTTTTAGTTGGCACGAGGTCGGGATTCAACTGTCACCATGAGAATTATACCTTTATTATGACAATAAGCACGAGTTTAGTAGATTTATGGATGGGATTGCTTTGTTTCTGTTTATCAATTGAATATAATATTATGATATTTTATTGCAACGGGACCCTCATGCGATATTGAATGTAGCTGGTTTGACAGCTCACTTGAAGGGGTTAATATGAACGTTCAGGATAAACTCAATAATCTGAAACAACTGGTGTTGAAGCCAAACCTGCAATTGACGTTTAGACGATAGCGCAATGTTATTGTGTGGCAATGCAATATCTGTAGCGAAAAATAAAAGTATCATTTGCTGTAGTTGCAATGTTGTTTTCGAGAGAGAATAGTTTTGACTAAAAGTTCGTATTTCTCTATCAACTGTGAATACTTTCGTTGGTAATTTTGTGTAAACTGTTCCGACCGCTTAAGCTCCTTGTTGTACAAAGCGGTTGACAAAATGCGGGTTGGAAATTTTGAACGGTGCACAATTTTCGGGTTTAAGAAAGCTTTTGTTGTGCAACGGTTTAATACAAAAGTGTCAAATGACGGCACATCTGCTCGCACAAAGGGTTATGCTCTCGGATAGATTATTTTTCGAACCACCCCCGCAAGATCGGTCGCTTATACAGATGTTCCGAGTTCTACAACTTGAACCGGCTTTAAAGCTTAATTCTATGATAAAATCGTTATGCCCCTTATTATATTATTAAAACAGGTAACATTCAGATTTGTAATGAGTGTATTATACAATGAAAATAGTCACGAGCGGAACTGTTTATGAATGATACATGTTGATAGTTTAATATGTATATAGAATTTATTAATCATCATATTATTTATGTATCTTGTAATTTATTTCGCAAACTTGAAACTATATTTGGCTAATATTGAGCTAACACCCTATAATAAAATTTCTTTGTGAAGTGACGTGATGAAGCCACGATCCGAAATGTATGGACGAATCATGACGTAAGCATTCTACGAACGGCGTCCAGCATTGTTGTTGTGCAACATCTTGCACGTTATAGGACAAAAGAGACTGAGCTAAACGATAAAATTGTCTCCAAACATCAAATCCTTTGAACGCGTCAACGGATTGTAACAATCATTAATAAAACACTAAATACTGGACAGAAAAAGGAAGATGACGCAGACGTTTGAAATGAAATATTTTCTAAATTTGGTACAGACGTGAATACGTATCGTTGTGTCGGGGACATCGAATTATGTTTTTGTTTGAATCAGTCCCGCGTGTACAATATTCAACATTAAAAATTTTGTTACATTTCAATATAAACTGCATGTTTTATTATCTATGTATAGTTTAACGGATTTTTGAGATCTGTTGCAAAAATATTTAATTAACACTTACCGCTATGCATGGTATTGGATTCAGCGTCTGCTACTTCAGTCCTTGACTTTTTCTGGTGTTCTGGTGACTCTGACGTGTCCATGTGTTCTTGTTTTATCTTAGGTTTGATGTCTTCTTCAGGGGAACTTGAAGGCATTGGTGACGTAGATGCTCTTCTCTTTGGCGTTGATACTTCGGCTTCCACATCTGTTAAATAATAATATAACATTTGTATCATATCACTCTAATTTTGTCTTCATTATTTTTATGATATTTCTTCATTGCTTTTTGCTGTTATATTACCAAAGCATTCAGTTTTTGTAGTTATTAACTTGATTTACTTTTGTATTTTCTTCAACTGTTGATATTAATTGTATTGGATTATTGCTGTTTCTCTTTGTAGTCTTGACATTGATTGTATTTCAATCAAATTATTTATTTGACACGTTAAGTAGTTATAAATGCTTTGCTAATTGTAATTGAGTTAATGAATAATAAATATAAAATTTGAATGTACTTAATATTGTTTTAAACGAAATAGTATTAAATGGGTTACTAGATAATTTACGAACTTTTGGGTAAAACATACTTTTTGTCTTGTGTTTGGGCATTCTAAATGCTTACCTTCCAATAACCTTTTGGGAGTACTCGATGCACCCCCATCTTCTAAAAGGTCAGGATGAGCTATCGATGGACTAGCAAGAGGTGGAGTATGCACTCTGCTGCTCGGTGGCCTCCTGGCTGTTAATAGGGATGGCCTTCTACCACTGGAATTGGCGCTAGCGACCTGACCAGGCCTTGATCCGTCTTCTTGATCAGAGTTTGGCCCTGAGGAAGGAAAGTTCAAATTTAGACTTAAATTTTAAATATATTTTTTTAAATAACTTCTAAATATTCATAATTTGTGTAGGTACAACATATTTTGTTACATATTACATATTGTTATGTGCTTGTTTGTTACATACATTAATACATATTGTTAAGTGTTTGTTTGTGTGTTATTCCTAAAATAAATATATAAGCAAAAAATAGGAAATTTTCATTTAATACGCTCTAACAATCACAATGAAAGGCAATGTCTTAAAAATCAGATTTCCAGTGACAAATACGTCAATTAACCAGACAATGTTTTCACAAATTGGCAACCAAAGCCAAATTGTGAAGATTTAAATATTGTGAAGCTTAACATAGTTGCAGGTCTTACCAGCGCTGTAGCAGTGATAGGAAGTAAGGTCCTTGTCGCAAGACGAGACCTTGTGCTGGATGAAGCGGACGATATCAGCGAGGGCGAACGCCCGGCGACAGGCCCCGCAGGTGAGGGTGTCGGCGGGGACGCCGGGCGTCGGCGAGCCCCCGCCTTCTGCCGCGCTGTCCGCATCCGCTGAGGGAAATGTAGAATATAAAAAAAGGGATAGCTGCAGCACAGAAGAAAAACAATTCCACAGCTTTGTCCATATATGATCGAAGGAGAAAATGTTCATATTCTGTTGTGAAACCATCACAGGTTCTATAGCTTACTGTTAAAGTTGATAGAAAAGAAAGAAATTTTCGGGTATTATCATACTCATGTGCAAATTCATGTTTCGCTTATTCGGTATATTTGAACAGATGATAAATTACATGTTTAAAAATTAAAAGCCGTGGTACATTAAAAAGCATACGAGATGAAGTGGAACGTCAATTATTGAAACGACTTGGTACGGATGACATGTGGACACTGAACCCTTTATAAGTTGCATTTAATTATGGGTATGGTAAGTTGAAGAAGTCACGGTTTGAGGTGTCAGTTGTGGGGATTGACCACTTATTTCTGAATGCAAAGGATGTAATGACAGTCCTTGCCTGTGGTCCTCCGAGAAGGGTTATTACGGGTTTTGTTAAGAGTGGAAAGTTAATCGCCTTGAACAGTTGTTGTCATAACACCTTTCATACTTTTTTTACATTTTAAATAACTTGGTTCATGTTAATATGTTGCGTATTTTGGTACCTATAGGTAAATTGATTATTTTTTATAAGCGACACTGTTGGATAGTTCTGGATTTGTGTATTTTGTAAATGTAACATCTCATATTTACTTAACGTCACCATATACACGTATTTCTATATTTTTTTTAGATACTATTCTGATAGGAAATCAAACATTTCTCACAATACCAGCTCCAAATAAAATCTATAAAATACGAAAAATCGTTCCTGTTGACGCCATTTTTAATCTCACATCCCATGCAATAAAAATGGGCCTTATGTATTAATTTGCTCCATTATATACGGGGCATGTATACACGTTAATTGCCCAATAAATAAAGGCGACACGGCATCGACGCCTAAGAATTATAAAGGCGCTTTCATATTCAAGCGGCGCACAATTGGCCGGTACATCAAAGACGTTCGCGAGCTAATTTCGCATAAGTACTGTGCAGACGCCCTTACATTCCGTACGCTTTTATTATTATTATTTTTCCTTCAATCTCTTTGTAGGGAAAAGTAGGCCGTACTTTCTTGAATGTACACAGGGGTCGATTGTAACCGGAGTATTAAATTAATATAGCAAAAACTACATGGTTCGATCGCTTTGTTTGCCGTGTCCTATGTGTTTGTTTAGGGGGTTTATTATGTAAATGTGTCGTTTTATTTTACAGATTTATTTAGGCGGTCGCGATGATGGCTCGTGGCAAATGGTTTTGTTTTTTAATCGCTTCCGCAAGGAAGTTTGTACATGCCATGCTTTATTTCCGACTTGATCCAGCGGTATTTAATTTATAATGTAAGTAATTGATGTTTACAAAAAAATAATTAAGGAAGATAACGTACTTATATAAAAGTCTTTTTAAATAATTGAAGTGCTTGTTTAATTAAGTTTTATTTTAATTATTGTTTATTAATAACGACTTGTACAGACTGTTTTACAATAGTTAGAAATAATTGGTCGTCTAAGTATAATATTAACAAAATCTGCAAATAGGACTAATTGATATTCACAGTCCTATACCTCATCTCCTATTCAAGGTTGGTTACACATATCTAAAGACCACTTAATACTTACAACACCTTCATTATTTTCTATATCTTCACCAGGAGATAGAAGTAAATAGCCCGATACTCTAATAGTACCAGCTCTAAATCCTATACAATGGCTAACTCATAAATCAATACCAAATCAAATTGAAACGCGGTGAAACCACCCGATGTATACGGAACCCTATTGGCGTGTTCATAGAAATTTGATATCGAGTGCAAAGTATCGAACAAATAGCAGGTACGAACCACGCCCTCGCCCGCCACTGGCCACTGGTCAGTCTACACATGCGCTCTACACCCACGATATTTTCCACAGTTCCACTGATTTATTAGGAGTGGCCCATTTTCAAAGGGATGTAACATAATTGTTATCTATACCCATTTATTATACGAACGGTACAGTCAGTATCATATAGGTACAGTATGAAGTAATAAACGCATTTGTTTCCGCAACTGTACTTTGTGAATTTAGTTGCTTAACTTTTAATGTGTAGTGTAGGTAGGTACTGGTTTTAATGTTAGCAATGGTACAGATATTATATTTAGAATGGTAAGCCAAAAGTCTAGATGTTGATTAAATTAAAATGTTATTACCCACTGTTGTAACTTAATAAGCCTGAAATAAGTAAATATATGAATATAAAGGTAGACTTTTAAAGTGGATCATCGGAGTGTACTACACTCCTCTGTCCACTCCGTCGCGAAACATAGATTACGATAAAAAAAATGTATTACAGTTTACCTAATATTTAACTCAAACCCCGACAATCCGATGCGACAAATGCACTGTAAGGTCAACATTTATTCCTTTACCAAATGTCTGTCTATTATTTTATAGGTACAATTCTCTTAATTTCATAATGATTAATAGTGTGTTACATTTAAAACACGCCGGGACTTTTAAAGTACAACAGTGTTAGTCCACGTGGGCACGAAACGGCACCAACTATACATTATCCCTGATTTATTGAAAAGTTATGTCTAGCCAGGCTTCTAACGCCTCAGGTGACGGGCTAGGGGAGCCACCCTAGCACTGTCGAAAGTTTAAATTAGCTCGTTACGACACGATGTGGCATCCCAGTTGAATTTGTGCTTTGTTTTTTCAACTCGGGAAAAGGTCACCGCACGTGGAGCACGTTTTACTTCTGCTAGTAGAACTTCAGAATCGACCGTCAACGTTGTATAAATTATTAATTACATTTCGTAGCGCCGATGCTGCAGTTGTAACGCTGCGTTAATTTGCGAAACTTTTCGTATATTACAGTTACGGACTTTTCCGTTAGTTTGTTCGTTTTTGTTGGGCCCGAAATACGACTGTGTTACCATTAGTATCGGTTCGAATATAATGGGAATGTTATTGCCAGTCTACCGAAACGTAATGAATGGAAGTAGTGAGGCGGGAAAACTCGCCTATCTTGACCAAATAGGTAATAGATACCGATTTGGGACATTGATTTGGGATGTGTATCCGAAACCGGAGTTCGTGTGTGAAGTGAATGATGGAATGATGAGTAGATGAAACACATCAAGTCTATTAGGGTAGATATTTGGCACATGATGCATACTGTCTACCCTGTAAATAAGCTAGCGTGGTTTAGATAATATGAATAATTACATTTCAAATAATTTATAGCGTTATAGTTATAATTTCGGTTATATAATTTTGCTTTAGAAATAGTTCAAATTCAACGATTCAATTACATATGGAATGTTACACAAAGCTGACACACGAATATCACATTGATTTGAAAGATTGATTACGGTTCTATGCGTTTGATATCGAATGTGGTGGAAAAAAAATGTCCGTTTTCGACACAACCATGACCACCGTGGCCGATATTAATTGGCAGGGGATCACCGCCGCCCCATTGTTGCGATCCATAGAAATCGGCCGTTTTTCACGACAATAACTCCAAATAAAAATAATACTCGGAATTTGCGGGGGTGTGTTGATTGTTACTCGAACTGCGCCTCGAATGTTAACCGACATTAGTTTTAGCATAACGCTCGGTAATTTCATTGTTCATTACGATTCCGCACAACCATTGTACCTACATATACCTACATATGTTAGGTAATATTTAACATCTGTGTACGTACATGTTACGATAATATTGCGAGGTTTTCCACTAAAACGTAATATCCCGCTTGTGATCTCAAAAGAGGCAGGCAGAGGAGTGTTGTAAATTCTCATGTTTGACGTATACGTCCCGGCCTGGAATACGTGGCCACAGATCCGGTCTCCGACCCTCACTAGAATTTTCTACTGGAAACTTTTGTACTAGGTCTTCTAGTACTCTCACGAAATAATACGTTTTGTTTATATTTTGTGACAATTATGCTCATAGTGTTATGATCATCACTTTTCATTACAACTACAAATAGTGTTAAATATTTGTTGGTTATATAATTTTTTATAAATAACCGATTGTGTATGGGTGAGGCTATCAATATTAAAATTAAGGTGTTAAGGTAAATTATTAGAAACAAATAGTATACTATTACATATAATTAATGCTATAGGTATAAACTAATTATATTTATAATACATTTTCCTATTGGTTTAATTTCACCCTAGTTTTCATATCTACTCAATATAATATGTTTACTTCATTTCAGATAAAAACTTATAAACATTTCATACAAATTGAAAATTGCAGGCAGATAACCAAAAATCACTAAACACGCAAATTTTAAAATAAGCTTTAGTGCACGCTATCTTCTATTCGATAACATTTCAGGAATTTTTGTAATATATGATACATATATACGACATGTTTTGTTAATGAGAAATTTACTAGATGATATACAGTGATTATATCGGTGTGTTTTTTGTCGTATGTGTGTGTGTCGCTGCGTGTTTAAAATTCCATTGCACGAATTTTGACATCGGCCTTTGATAACCCCTCATTCAGTGGCTCAAGTTGTCGGAAATGGACATTCAGTTCAAAGCCTTTCGGCATAAAGCCTTGTCGGCAAATTGCGAATCGGTCCTCGATTTTTTCTTGTTATAATCTGCGGGCCACGTCTTGTGAAATTTCAACGTACTGTTTATTGGTCGCTTATACGCTAATTAGGGAATATGTAATCTTAGGCAATAATTTAAAAATGCATATACCCACTTATATCTGAAAATTGTACATATACCTACTTGAAAAGAATACATATTGATTAGATAATATATAAAATTCAAATGTATTGTATGAAATATGTTTATAAAAAAAACGTAATATTACGCCTGTAATCCCTGAAGAGGTTGGTAGAAAAGAGTAGTACCTACACCTCCACGATTCACCAGTTAAAATGAGTTAAAATATTTTCATGTAGTCGCAATTGTTACTCAAAAATATTTTGATTTTTATATCACAGGTGCGTGTTTAACAATATTTAATTTTAATTGTTTCGTCAAAATTTCATTAAAGGTTACATCAAACATGTATATATTTTAAATATCCATCCTGTATTAGGTTTGGATATCAAACATTATTTCTAACCTTGTACGTAGATACATGTCATGTGAAAATTTACGATTTCTTACAATGTTAAAGAATAAATCACAAAGCAGAAAAGATAGCAGCAACTAGAAGTCGCGGTCGCACGCCGTCGTTTAAGTAATGGTGCGGGGTGAGTGACGTCATTAGGCCGCTGTTGACACAGCCCGCCTTCAGCCATGAATGGCGAAGTGGGCCAGGCGATGGGCGGGCTCGGCTATGGACGACGCGGTCAGTCAGAAAAATGGCTCTACATTTTCATTTTGGTCCGAAAAAGAAAAATCCAATACACTATTCAATGAGCCAATTAATATGCTTGCTTTGAACAGCAAGTTACGGTAGGTGAAGCGTCAAAGCATAGTTATGAGTTTCCTTTGCGGTACTATTGCAGTTAAGATATTGTTAGTAGCAATCTATTAAACAATGATTAAGATACTGATCAGATCCCACAGCTGGGCGCGAAACTTTCTAAAGAAATAGAAAAACATTTCTACCCACCCTACCTAAATAATAATCGAATGTAATTTTGTTTATAAACTAAAAAAGTGTTCAGTAGCCAACATCAGCCGAAGTCTATCAAATTAAGGAGGCGTACCTATAAAACAGGATTACCTCTTAAGGGGATGCTTCTCGCCCACCGATAGCTAATCGAATTATCCGACGTAATTCTGACGAGAAAAACGACTGATTATATCCATCTTGTTTTTTTTTCGTCTCAGAAAAGAAAGGAATCAGTAGTCAATGTTAAAGTTTTGTTAAATACTTCGTAAACCGAGTTTTAATGACGTCGTCTGCAATATTTTAAACATTGTAGTCATTTTTACTGTTCATATTAAAATATACTTTTAAATTATTTCATTCTCAAACGATTATCTAAATTTTTGGGGTCAGAAATTATTTAGATGCAAAGAACATTGAGATAACTCAATTATTTGAAGGTATATTTTTTTTTTATGAAGATGATGGATATATCTTTCTGGAAATTTCAAGTTCGGAAATGCTAGTCTTTAAGTAGCACTTATGTTCTAAACTAAAAAAGTTTTTCGCTTACACTCCTAAATATCTTATTACAAATGAACTATGCAGTGGTCTTATTAATTAAATAATACTATCTGAACTACCTAATCATTGAATTATTAATTATTAATTAAATAATACTATCTGAACTACCCAATCATTGAAGACCAGGTGAACGTCATGCTTATTTTCTATCTATGAATCTTTATCTTAAAAAAACGTTAAAAGCAAAAATATAAATTATTAAATCAATTCTAAAGCAAAGCAAAATCCCACTAAATAGGAATCGAACTATGGACGTCGTGAAAAGACAAACATATAAATTACAGAGACACAACAGAGAGTCAAATGAATTATTACCTTACTACGTTTTCGCGTGGCACAGGTACACAAATGGAGAATCCTCTGAGACCGAAAAAAACGACCACGACTGATCGAATTAAGGCTGGGTCAGTAATCGTGTTACTGATATCCAATACCGGCCCGAATATTGGAAATAACCAAAGGAAAACAGAGCCCTCTTGTGTATTGGCCTCTTCGTTAGAGGGATTTGAATTTTTTTCTCTCTTTATTTTTTATTTTTATACTTTTTTTTCGCTGTAGGTGTAACGTAACACCGCGTCTGGGGATCGAGATGGACAACCCTTAATAGAAAAATATTGGTAGCGCAGTAAAAAATTGAAAATTCACACCGAATGGTTTTGCACGCCACGCTGCGGGTATCAAGTGAATTGCTTGCCGCTAAATAGAATGTAAGCTAAGCTTTTCAATTAATATAATGTGATGTTGGTACGTTGGTTACGTTTTTTCATTATTTAAAGCTACGCTCTGTTTCTTTTAATTTTAAGATAAAGCCATGGATGTAATTGCCAATGTAGGTCAAAAGTCACCTATCTTGTCCATATCCTGGAGACTTCGACATCTCCAAAACCGCCGTGTGTACATAGATAGAGTGATGAATATATTAAAGAAGAAGCACATTGGATATGTACGAATAGGGATATTTGACATTCAGTGCTCACTGCCTACCCCATAAGAAACCTGAAGTTTTAATAATAATAAAAAAAAAAATTAGGATGGCATTTAAGTTTTTGGACAGGAACAACTCAAAATGTATAGATATTGCCCTGTCCTCGAAGTAATATATGTACGTTATCGCGAAATATCTTGCATAACAATAATTGTAATCGTACAGTATGACTTGTAATGTAACATGCTATAAACATGTCCCCACAACCCATGTTGTCATTTGAATTAACATAATTCATTATACACTTGTCATTCGCGTCATAAACAACACGACTTCTAATTTTACATTTATGCATCCACTGTAGTCAATGTTTTAATATGTTTATCGCTGTTTTGTGTCGAATGTGAAACAATATTATTGCTGATAATTATAGGTATTTGCACATGTTTAACTTAGATAATTCCTTCCGTTATCCATTATAATGCAAACGGTTATAAATTCTTATACAAACAGCATAAGATCATTTTATACAGTATAACATAATTTTATATAGTATAATCCTAGTATATATAAATTACGTGTCACAGTGTTTGTCCGCGATGGACTTCTAAACTACTTAACCGATTTTAACCAAATTTTGCACACCGTGTGCAGGTTGATCCAACTTGAAAGATAGGATAGTTT
>DWDT01000188.1:0-25373 GCA_018245595.1 Microceris scylla
ACTAAGGATCGTTTCATACTGTTTTATTTACTTAATAAAAAAATAAAATAAGGATCCTTAATAATTAAAATATAGGAGAATAGGAAAAATAATTAAAATATAGGAATATAGAAAAATAAGAAAAACGAAGTACCTAGTTTATGAATGGAGTGTACTACACTCCTCTGTTTACCCCTTCGGGAATTACAGGCGTTATATTACGTTTTTTTTTTATTATACATAGAAATGATATATAAAAATAGTGGACATTATAAACATAATAAATTATATTTAGATACCTATGTTTCTTGTTTGATAATGAATAAATTTAACATAACAATTTCGTCGTGATAGACTTGCACGGTTGAACATGTTTATGTTTCCATGCTCCTTCTTTTTCATTTCACGCGAGTGCGACCTCTGAACAGTACTTATCGTAGCAACTCGACGAATGTTTTTGACCCGTCATAAAGTCTTAGCGACGGTTCCCGATCGTTAGGTAACTATGACAACATCCGGAACCGACTACCTAACGTATCCATCGCGGTAAAGAAACTCATTTGAAATTTTACCTTTAGCGTGCATTAACTGATACTTGCGTAGGAATGTATTGTTACATAATAGAGCAAAGGCAATAGGTAAAATGAATTATCAAAATTTATTAAAACCATAAGTATTATCATAACATAAATATGTATATATATCTCGTCATAGCATCAGTAAGATTTGGCCATTTGGTATGTTTAAAATAATAATAAACTTTTGCATAATAACGTGACCTCTTTTTAATATTAATTATTTCATCTTAATGTTGCATATTTTGTCATACCAATCATTTATATATGTTTATAAAAAAATAATAATCATTCCATTGTCATTTCACTGTTGGAATATGGGTCTCCTCTCATATTGAGCGGGTTAAGGCCATAGTCTACCACGCTGGCCAAGTGTGGGTTGAGGCAGATTTCACACACCCTATAAAGTATTATTTTTGTATATTATATATGTTATAAAGTATTATAACGTATTATAAAGTATTATATATTAAAGTATATTTATTATACTATAAAGTATTATAACTAAAAAAAGTACCAGATCATAAATTGGTTGGAATTTACGTATACATATGATCGGATCGGACATTACAAGAACGTGTAATGTATAATTATAAGAATTGTTTATATATTTAGTCGTGAACAGTGCGTATTTTTACATGTTTTATATATTTATTCGTGATTTCCCATGATTCGTGATTTATTGTTATATATTTGTTGGTTAACAGTGAGGGATAATAGTTATTGAAAATGCCTAGTGAAAAGGTCTACAGAAATAATTTTCTACCGTTACGTATCTTTTTTACATTTAGATGCACAAGCAAATGAAATTTACTTGTGCGTCTGTCATCTATTATGTTATTATTGGTTTTAACCAAGAAATTATATGACTTGATAATATTATTTCATTCCTTAAAACATGTGTGACTGCTGCCTTAACGCAGCAGGGTGTAATTGCTTCTACTTACCTTGTGCAAAACCTTGTCGAAATACATAGACGATCGCGAAATATATGAAGACAGACGTGTGTGTAGACTGAACCATGCATTTATTTCATTTCCTTGTACCTACTGTACCTATGAACTAGACGTGACCGACGTTATTCTTAGACACGTGTCTTACAAAAAAAAGTTTTGCCTTTATTATAATAATAATCTGAATAAAAACGTCAGTAGGTAGTTAAAAATCCTGTCCTTTTTGAATAATGCCACCTGGACTTCTTTTTTGTTGTCAAATGTCCACGGGTCAAAATGTATTCAATAGATATTATAAAATAGATTCCCGTTACCTATCGCTCTGTAGGTCACTTTTTACGCCGCTTCAAGTAAAAAATCGACATGTGCTCGACGAAATTATGCATTTCGGTGCATCACAATGGCGCGCGACGCATGCGGCGGCACGAGTGCGCGTAGGTATTGTGTTTTTTAAAAATTGCGATTTGATGTCAACCTAAGAGGCTTTTGAAACGTGCGGCGTCCTTCTAACATATTTAGTGGCGTTCAACACTCCCCTTCATCCAAATACGTTCTGTTTTAAATGATCTATGTAAGCATCGAGCAAATTTATTGTCCAATATGATTTATCTATATAAATAAATATGAATCGCTGAATGTGTTGCTAAGCGTATAACTCGAGAACGACTGAACCGATTTGGCTGATTTCTTTTTTATTGTATTTCATGAAGTCTGAAGAATGTTCTTATGAACAGAAAAAATATAAAAAAATACGAGGAAAATAGTATAAACAACAATTTTCTTTTCACATACAAACCACTCTGTCCCCAACTGTAAAACATTTTAAGTCAATCAATACAAAGGCGCGTTAGGATTATCTTTGGTATGCCTTCAAGTTTATTAGAGGTCGCATGTCATTAATGAAAATAATATGAACCCAAGCGGAAATCAATTATTTTACGTGCAGCGGAGCGGGCGTGTATCAACTAGTATACAATACATTTGCACCAATGATGATCGGTTCTTCTAGGAACACTATACATGGAGTCAAAAGAATGCAGAAACTAGATATTATGAGAATTTAAGCTAGACTCAAAGTTTTTATAGTTCGTTTTTGAACATCAGTGCGTAGTTCCCAAATAGACACATGGGCAGTGGAACGAACTGTAACTGGTTTCTACAAAAGCGATTGTGATCTCGCTTCTTTCGGTTATCTACATATATTTGAATTCATTCATACGATCAATAGGAGCAGATAAGCGACAGGACACGTCCCTTGTTTGGTATCAAACAAAGAGTCCAAACGCTAACTTATCTAACGTTTGCACAGGGCCCTCAGAAAAAATGTAAGTCGATGTTATTTTTGAATTTGTGCAAGACGTCTGACAGCGGATAAGACGCGAGTCGCGCTCGTCACAAAAGGCGACAGTTCGGGCGATCGGGAAGGAGTGCGCAGCGGGACACAAAGAGCGCGAGACGTTTGAAAGACGTTATGAATGGGGTTGGAATTGGAAGGAAGGCGTGATCGACGCTGACCGATGCGGCCGGCGGCGAGCTGTGCTCTGCTGTTGGCATACAGAGCAATTACAATTATATGTACACAGTTTGGCTACATATAATACCTCTGTTTAATCATAGTGGAATATCACGCCTGTGTTGGCCCGAAAAATTAGGCAGGAGAGTGTCGCATACTCCCACGTTCACAGGATATGGTATATGTCCCACGATGGAATAAGCCCGTTTTAAAAAAATACCTAAATTATTATTATTATTATTTTCTAATTATAAACTTATAAAACACACAAGAAATAATTAATCCTACTGACCAGTTGCAGTACGGTATTAACGTAAAAAGTTTAGATATGCCGGCAATTGTCCGTCCTTTTATAATTATTTTAATTAGACTAAATACACACTACTATGTAAGTACTTTTAGACAAGCTCGTGTGCTCGCAAGTTATAATATCAAAATCGATAATATTTATGAAATTCCGGATTAGACACTTATTGTGGTAACTCATCTAAAACTTTAACGTAGTAAATACTGAGCAAGTTGATCTAACCCACCAAAAATGTACATACATAAGAAGGCATAATGTCCAGTTGAGAGAAAACGTAAATCTTACTTTAGGGTTGAAAAAAAAAGAGGAGCTCAGTAAGTAGGATAGTGTAGGACATAACTCACATTTATGCGGAGAGATCGGCGGTGCGTATCGAGTCGGGCTAGTTCGCAAGGACAATTCTCTCCGACAGAAAAAGGGAATTATTCATCACACCCGGAAGGGGAGAGCCCGTGACGCAAGCATAGAAATAGCCACCTGCCATTGTAGGAACGGCGTATCTTCCACTGTCTCACATGTTACCATTTGTACCCCATGGGCATCGCAATAAAGTTCGTTTTCGATGTATGAAATGCTGAATAGTTGGGTATTTTTGTCAATATCGAGGGTCCAGTTGTCTGTGCCGTTGCAGAATCAAAAGTTTAAACGGCCGTCGAGAACAAAGGCCGCTCGGACGGAGCTACACGCCGGGAATAAATATTCTATGTGAATCCTTTAAAGGCGATATTTTATATTTTATTCTTATGCCAATGTCGCCAACTGTCACCTGCACGGCTTAGTGAAACGATAGATCAGATATTACATATCACATTATCTATATTTTTCCCTTTTTACAGTTAGAATCTCTTACAAATATCTGGTTTATATCATTTTTTATTTTGATTCTATTTTTTTTCATAAATTTCCAAATTATTGCTGCCTTATTTGTTAAACAATAATGCAATTATATAAGCAGATTTTTCTATTATTTAATCAATAGTTGCAAAAACTCGTAGCCGCAACTGAGGGTAAGTCGATTTATAAAATGGTAACATTATTTGTACAATATTTTTGTTACAATATGAACGTGATTAAAATGCACGTCACAAAAAAATAATAATTAAAGCAATCCTCATTTGACACGACTCTTATCGTAAAATAGAAACGTCAATCAATTAAAACGAGTTCGTAATCAATCAAAGATTGTTATAAAATTTTCCACTGATTCTCCATCAACCGTCGTTTCTTTGTGACATTTACAACAAACCGAACAACTTTACCTAAAATTTACATTAAAGTCGCCAACAAATACCGGAAAAAAAACTGGCTAAAACTGTGTTCATTGTGTGCGATTGATTCGTAACGGCCGAATGCGTAATAATGTGAATGAAATATTCACAATTTTTATATAAATTCGGCGCCGTCGCACATCTGTCGTTCACACGGAAGGGAGCGAATCTCATTGTACACAATCACACTATAGAAGTAATCATTTACGACCAAGCAATCAGGTTTAGGTAATATTAACATTACATTGTAATCATGAGTGGATGAAAGTGACATGTATTAATTGTTCATTTTTTCTTTATAACATACATGAAGGTGTTTCGTTCTTCCATGTATCAACTTCCTTTCAAAGTTACTAGAAATACGTCCAAAAATGAAGATCAGTATTACAGTAATAACATATCAGTAATCATGAAAGTGTTACGTTTCAACTTTTTGCAACTAACGAAAAGTCTATTCCGCACTGTATATACATTTAAAAATTAACAGAACACATTTATCAATCCATGTCTTCAATTGCCGATAGTGTAGAGAACGTGGCAAAATGAAAACAAAATGTTTATTTACACATTTATATAATAGTCTATACTCAATATTGTCAGGGCATAGGCAGCCGGCTTTATTATGTAACAAAGAATTTGCAAGGTTTCATCTTTCATGAAACAATGCCGCGGCCGGTGCCGTAAAATCGGGTTATGCTCCAATTTAGTAAGCCAACATAAATCGCCATTGTTTAACGCTGGAACGCAATAGGACAAATTGCAAGCAATTTGCGTATATCGGCTCTCTTTGTGACGGACTCTATTGATAACTTTCGCTTTCGACTTTTATTGCGCTACCTACTCCCGTGTGCCATTAAATGGAGCCAATATTTTGCAAATAGTTTTGTGACTGCATTGTGTATATTTTAACCCTATCTGTACATTAATAGGTTAAGATAAATCTTCGTATCTCTTTTTAAAAATATTACGCGTATGACGGATTATATGATTTGGCATTGCGAAAGTTTATATAGAAAAGCAGTGCAAAAAGCTAATTTTATATGGACATATATACGGGTCTACGTGTTACAATTGAAAATAAATCGTTGAATGTTTTCGTCCATTCTGTCAATATCATACACATGATAGTCTGTGGCCAAACAGCAACGTCGTCAATCGCGAATTAGAACCACTGCTCGGCCACTAGTAGGTAAGTATTGATAATTAAGCAATATAATATATATGATAATATTAAAAGATTATCGTGGTGTACACAAATATTGAATTTTTAAATCTTCCATCTTATTATGGTTATAATGGCTGTAATAGGGTACTATTGACACTTACCTGGTCATTCTTTCGTAACGTTGTTTTGTATTACCAGTTGTTACATATGCACCAATATCAAAGTTACAAATGTTTATTTGAAACAATGAAATTATTCCTTTCAATCAGAATGAAATGCAAGAAAGTAAAAATAATTTTGTTGTACATAGTCCTCAGTAGCGAAGAGCGTAATTTTAAATCTGCAATTGGTTACCCTGAAAAAAATTTTTTTATGTTAGGTAATAATTAACTACATCTCTCAATTGAAAATTTTGGGCAATTAATCTAAAAATGTAAGGTTTGGAATGACAATAAATCAAGAGGTTTTTGGCGAAGGAAACTTGTTTTTATTAGTTCGTTTAGTAACTTTAATTACCGAACTTTACATTATATTAGTTTAAGATAACATCTCGCACAACACCTGCCTCGAGCGCGCTCGCTTATCTGCGAATATTGGCGGGACAAAGATCTGTGTTGTTGTCTAATTTATAGATATCCTGCTAAAACATTGGGGTCTGCTCCCGAAACCATGGCAAGGTGCGACAGCGTGTGCGAGATAACAGACCTAAACATCCTGCCACGGGGATAATGCACCTAAATAAAGCGAGCCAGAATTTTTATGTAAAAAACTCATTGCACGTAAACTAATCGTAAAATAAGCCTTATACGAAGACATCTCAGAGTCGGATTTTCTCCAAACTAAAAAGGCACGCGACAGCAGCAGGTGGGAACACTTCTTAAAAAACTAACAACCTTTTTATACCGTGCATTGTGAAAATAACTGTGCTGTTTTCACCAAAAAATTATGTTTCTTTTGATTTAGCGAATCTAATGATAAAAGTGCTAATTTTTTTCAAACGGTTGCTAAATATGTATTTTAGTAAATGAACTCTTTTTAAATGACCACTTAAAATAGGTAATTACAAGAACTTTTTATATGTTCAAGTTACTATGAATTCAAAAGTGCCTAAAAATATATGTAACCATCAGAATGAATGTTCCTGTAATAGTGACATTAAATGAATATAATTTCCTAAATAAAAAGTTGCATAGCGTTGGGGCGGCGCGCGCGTGCTCACTAAAATGGTATAAATAGTAAAACGGTAAAAATAGCCACCGCCGCATAAAAACGCTTAATTTACACGATACGCCACCGGGTTCCGACACTTATGCTTTTTATGCGTGTTGTCTTGAGTCAATAGCTGCCTCGGGACCATTGAAGGGCAAACAAACTAGTCACAATACCTACTAAATAGCCATCATGTTTGCATCTATGGCGTATACATAAATAGGTACACGATAACACTGATTTAATGGTTATATATCAGCGATAAAGTCTTTAGTCAGTTATAACATATATTTATGTATTTTTCTTACTCTACATTTGATGTATCTCAAATCGAACAATAACAGACAGGAGTAGTGGTCACTGAAATGTAGTTGATGGTGACTGAAATCACTGAAGTATAGTACTAATTAAGACATTCATAAAAATATTTTAATTAAACACGCAACGAGATATAACTCATTAGCTGAACATTATGTATTAACCTGAACAACTGTAACAATCATTTTAACAAAATTTAGTGACTACGTAGGTCTAAAAGCACAGTATGTTTATGTTTTACTATTTACAGAATGAAAGAGTTGATTGCCTTGTTACTCAAGTCGTTGCAAGTGTGACTACAGATCTAGAAGTCGTGGGTTCGATTCCCGGGTCGAATACTAATCGGTTTTTCTAACTTAAATTTTCTAGTAGAAAGATTTACGCCCTGCGTATGGCAATAGGCTCACTAATCTATAGTAATTGGTGAAGTAGTAACTGATGAAAAGTGATTGTATATTACAATCCTCTGTCTACCTCTTCGGGGTTACAGGTGTAATGTTACGTATATAAAGGTGTGCACATCGTGAGAACATTTATTTTAGAAATGTAAATAAAATATTAATAATACAAACATAAATAATACTGTCTAAACATATTTAGGTTTTAATTTACAATACTTTAGGCATTTCAGTACCAATCATCTTAAATATAAGCCACACTAATACACCTTTAATGTTTGTTTCCTTGTAATATTTTTGTATACTTCTAATATGCTTTAAGTACACATACACTCGAATTATATTCAAGACTGCACAAAATCGCATTTCAAATGCCATCTAAACAGGTTTAATACAATCATTATAGTAATGACGTATCAGTAATTACAATACACTTTCGTTAACAGATTATTGGAAGTATATAAAGTAATTTGTGATACGGATTATTAAAAATACGAATGTGATTAAAGTAATGGCAACACGAAGTGATTAGTTTGAGGAATTTCACCCGAGTTTTGTTATTACGGTAAACATAATGAATTAATATTATTGAATTCATATGAACATATGTTTTTGTGAACGTGAAAAATAAAAACACATGTTTCTTATTGTTGTTCTTCTGTAATTTAACTAAAACAGAGCCTCAATTAAAATATCATAGCTTTAATGGTTCAATGTGTTGCTTAGCACTGCGTTTTGCAATTTACAATTAACGTTACCTATGTACGATTACGGATAGTGTTAGGTAATACAATTTGGTACTACTATCATATATACTAAAAAATATCTCGCGCAGGCTTCAATCACTATAAGATTGTACAGGTGACATGTGACATAATTGTACCGTGAAACAGTAGTTAATAAAAGAATGTGTTCCAGTTAGAAGGATGTGCAAGTTCACGTGAATACTGCATGTGATCTCAATCTTCAGGAGTAGCGAAGCGTCTAGTATCGACTTCCAGATAGTAACTAATACTAGCTGCGCTTATTACGCACATCTATAACTGGATTAATGTTACTAAGATTCCCTATTTTTTCAGTCGTGTTCCCAATTTAACAGTAGTAATTAGTATTAATAACGCATACTAACTGTACTAATAACAGGATAACTTCTAAAGTCCAATTCGCGTGGTTTGTGATGTGTAACTAGTCACTGCTGACAGTTTACTACCCATTTTGCAAAAAAAAAATTTCCTTCATTAGGAAAAAATATAGGCTAAAATAATTGCTACAAATATCTAAATATTTTATTGTTATTAACATTATTAGTTATTTATTAATGGTAAAGAATTATATGCTATTGAAGAAATTCCAGAGTAAATGTTTACCTGTTCTTTGTAAAAAACAAGCGACAACAGTCCAGTAGCAGATAAAATATCTAAGCGCGTTCTCAAATTAGTTCGAAAAGAAAGTACCGCCCGTCCGTACAGGAGCCGGCCATAAACATAAAAAGTGCTTATGTGATGCTCGTTACGGCCAGCTAAAAAACTGGTAGGCAAGGAACATAATGTAGTAACGGCCATAAAAAGTGAATGCATTGCGTGCACGTGGAGTGCACCGGGGGGCGGTGCGGGGCGCCGGGGGCCGGGGAGGAGCGTGGGGGTGTGTTTATCGCGGAGGGGCGGCCGACCACGCTCGCCGCTCCACCGCCAGTGTTGTGGTAGGTCCCACCGAGCGCGCTCGCATTGCGAGCTTCGTACATTTACAGTCGCGAGTCCGTGCCGTCGGAACATCTTTCATCGACTCCTCGATTTTACTTATTTTTATCATATCAATTATAAATATAATAAAACTAGCTTGGACAATCATCAAAACAATAAACTGTTACCAGTGGAAATAAATGAATGACTATTAATTGTGAAGTTGGTGTGAGATGGCCTTATCGCTGCAATCTTCTCAGAACTCCCGAGGTTTGTGGACTTTTACTTTATTTTATTAATTTGTACAGTCTGAATTTGTAAGGGCATGGATGTAAAGTTTCAAAAGTTAGCGGCACCGACATGCGTGTAGCGAGCACAGCTATTGGCCGCCGGCGCGCAGCACACATGGTTTATTTGCATCTACGGGAGCTTTTGCAGATTCAGTCAAGCGTAGTCTGCGGCGAGCGCGTAGCGTTCTGCTACAGCTTCCATACATCGCGTGTAGCTCAATGCTACGACATGTAGAGTTCCGATTACTTTGAATGTTTTTTTAATGGTTGTTCCTGCTTATGAAAGGCGTTGAGTGAGGATGAGACTCCTTTTCAATGTTAATAAGGTAATATATAAATATATCTTCGAGTTTGTATTTAAGTTTGTTTTTTGTATTTGAATATTCTTTAAATACATGTACTGTTTGACTTTGGGCTTTTTAATATGTCTCATAGTTTATTAGTTTAAATAGATCACGGTACGGGGAGCTTATTAGTTTTGTAATAAGATTTAATTAATATTTAAGTAATACTTTATAGATATCACGATATTTACTTTCCGATCATGTCTTTCAATTCTTGAAACACTCAAATGTTTCCTTAATTAATATGGAGAATAAATAAATTAAATTGAATGGTGTTGTCATTTCCAAAAAAAAAAATTGACTCGTAGCTTTGGTTTTATGTCTTTATCATTAACTCTAATTCTGTCTTATCAACACGCTGTAAGGTATTGCGGGTACGATAAATTTTACGTAATAAATCGTAATGTTACAGGAAGTTATTTTACTCACAATTTTTATTTGCTGGTAAAAATACATTTATTCTTAGTTACATACGGCCCTGAATGGAATTAATTTATATAGTAACTTTAATATAATGGCCAGTGGTGAGGATGCCGTACAAGATTCGGGTATTGTAGTTAACCCTAAAATACCGAAACCATACGAGGACGTAATCTGCCAGGCGAGCGCCGTAATGTCCTTACGTAAGTCAATGTATTTAGGAATAGATACTATTTAATCCTATTAAACTCGAAGAGTCCACTAAATTTAGTCCATTTAGACATCGCTACGAACATGTGTATACATATAATTAACTTAAAATATATACAAAAAATAAATAAAAAAAGAGCAGCCTTTTTTAAGCGGGATCCGAAATATGTATATTTCACTAAATAATGTTTATAATGCTCATAAAAATATTTAAAGATAAAATTACATTTGCGATTCCTATCAAGAACATCCGTACAATTAGGTTATAATTAAACAAACGATTATTTTACAATTTCTATAATGTAAGTACACAAAAAATTGTATAGGCCTTAACAAAAAGACCATTGCGGTGCCAGTCGTCGGGGCCCTTGCGCAATAATGAGTTATGGAGTGGCTCGGGCGAGTCCATAAACGTATTGAGTATGGGTTATTGACAAATATTTATGGCGTATTAAAGGGGATAATTACAACTCTTTAGCACGTAAAAAACATCGCGGCGAAGGGTGTGCCAGCCACTAGTAAAAATTTATCACCGACTGTCACCCGCCGGGAGCCGAACCGCCAATAAAGCACGACAGACACTCCTGTGTCAACGGTAACAACCCTTTTCATAAACCATTTTTTGCCAATGATTAATAAAATCCATTTAGTTAATTGAATGATCATTAATAATTTACCAACATTACATTCGTAACATGTTTTATGAACCATTTTTAGCAATGACTAACACAGTTCATTTTGTTCATTGATTGATAACGAAATTTGTCAACAGTCTCATTTGTATAAATAAAAAATTGCAATAAAAATAATCTTATACTCGTAACATGAATAAAAGAAAATCGCAATAAAAATAGTAACATTTTAAATGCATACGTTTACACAGCCACATGTAATAAAAAATTGTAAAAAATTAATAAATTGTATAGTTAGCTGAAATTTTTGTGATAAACTGTTTTTATTGCGTATGCATTTTGTTTTAAATTAATAAGATGCGCGTAATGTCTGAAAAACAAAAGTAACAATGATCTAGCTCCAAATAAGAAGACTAAATTAATTTTACTTTACTGCGTACATATGTCTTTTGTTTTAAATTTATAAAATACGTCTGTTATAGATGTAACGGAACGGCCAAATTAAAAAAACGTCTAGAATGAAATAACAAGTGATTGAATCACAATATGTATTTTATAGCGCATGTCTTTTGTTTTAAATTGGTGACATGTGTTTATATACGATAACATACATATCTGAAAGGCAAAACTGAAAAAGTGTCTAGCCTTATATAACAGCTGATTTGATTTAACGGATGTTAATGCAGGTGTTTTTTGTTTTAAATGATTAAAATGGAATGCATAATAATACTATTAGCGTTATTATTTTGTTGAAACGGAAGAGTTACGAGGTTAATTACATACAATAGAGACTGAGCATATTAGAAGAAAGTATAAGGTTGGAAAGATTGAGTATATTGAGACTTGGCGTGGAGACTTCTTGAGTAAAGAAAGTAAAGGAAGGTTAGAAAAAAGAGTTGGAAATACTGCCTGCCGCCTACTACTGAAATACTGAGGTGGAAATACCCTGAAAAAGAAAAAATGTAGAAGATCTCAAATAAATCTTAAACCAATACCATCTTGAGGATGTACATACGTACATAGCAGTATTTACAAAAAATACAATTTATGTACGTTAAAATTAAAAATTTGAGTTTGAATTACAATACAAAATAGAACGTTGTATCTACGTAATAACGTGAAACGTATTATAATAATTAATTTCGAATAAGATGAGATTAAGCCCGATAAAGTGAAGAAAAACACATTTAATTGTAATAGTGATGAAGTTTTCTATTTTGTGATATGATATTATGCAAAAAATTAATAGATGGCAATTTAATACATGAAAGTTATTAAAAATAAAAGGGTCACTGTGTAATGTAAATCTTTAGGGAAATGAACGACTGGTTGTAAATACTGAGTTATGACGAGGTGTTGTAATTCCGGACACATCCCGCGCACGGCTCGCGGTTCGTCTCGAAAACAGCAAAGGAATGTTATTAAAAAGTTATGGGATAAGCCGACGGCACGTGCCTCGGTGACGCCTTCTCCTAATCATAAACTTTAAATACGAAAATATTCTCAACATCATTGTTAAAGCCTATAATATCTTTGTTTTCTTGTGTTCTGATATAATGTAGAAATTATCTAATCAATGATACTTATCAATATTTTCTTTTAATAATGATTCTGTAGTTATACATTTGAGAAGCGAGTACTACGAGTACTTACGTTAAAATAGTTACTTATACATATTAGCAAAGGACAAGATATTTCTCGTCGTTCAATTAAACGCAACGCCGCGGTACAGAGGCGCCCGGAATTAATTCCACAGCTAAGTAGATAATGTAAGGCAGGAGCTGCCCCTCCCCACCGGTCTCTTCACGCCTCAAGAAGAACTTTCAATTATGATTTTGTCTAATTTTAATTAAGTGCTCTCAAAAAGGCTTTTCTTCGTCGAAATTAATATTTGAATATAATTTGGGAGGAGCGCGCGGGCGGAGTCTGTCGTTGGAGGAATAATTAATTCCATTATGTAGGTAAGTGGTCCGGTTCTGCCTGCCACCCGCGCCTCCCCGCTTTGCTACCACTGCCACTACACAGTCAACACAGCTTCATAATTTAATTGCTTCGCGGCAATAAAACGAGATAAGTACGTAGGATAGTAATATCATAATGCTATATATATTAATATAAATGAAACAGAAACTAAGTAGGTAGTCGTAGTGAGCGGCAATTTGCGCAACAGGTCGGGGCGGAAGCGACCTGCAGCGGCGTGATTGCGCCCAAATGTTTCCTCCGTAGCGTCTGGCTTACGGTTTTTGCCGGATTTTTTGTCCTCTCACACTGATAAGTATATGTGCCATTGATAGGTTCGGCTTCATGTTTGTTTAAGCCGAGACTCAACCCGTAAAGGAAGTGTTATAGTTAGGAACGGGTGTTAAAACTTGAGTGTTGAAATTACATACGTATTAATATAAATATGTATTTGGTTATTGAAAATTAATGTGAAAAATATTTTGATCGCAGGTGTGTCGGTAAGGCCGTTATCCAGCATGCGTCAAGATTCGCTTCCGATGCTGGCCGAACGCCTGTTGGCCAGCCGCGCTGCCGCGCTCGTAGCGGGGCTGCCGGCTGAACTATACTCCGGGGCCCTGCTGGCCGCGTGGCCTCCGTCGCCGCCAGCACCACTATTACCACCTCCCGCACCAGAACTAGAACGAGCACGAAAACGACGCCGTACACCCAAACTAGATGACACCGCATCTACGGCTCCACCCTCACCTCCTTCTTCAGGTTCTTCCCCTGGTGCTGCCGACCCACCTCGTGATAAGCTCTTTACTTGTAAAGTATGTTCACGATCATTCGGTTACAAACATGTTCTACAAAACCACGAACGTACACACACTGGAGAAAAACCTTTTGAATGTGGAGAATGTCACAAACGCTTCACTCGCGATCACCACCTCAAGACCCATCTCCGCTTACATACTGGAGAAAAGCCCTACAGCTGCCCGCATTGTCCACGACACTTCGTTCAGGTTGCCAATCTACGGCGACACTTGCGCGTGCACACTGGCGAACGACCATATGCATGTGCGCGCTGTCCGGCGCGTTTTTCTGACTCCAATCAACTGAAAGCCCATGCACTTGTGCACGAAGGCGATGCACCATTTGCATGTCGTTGCGGAGCAAGGTTTAGGAGAAGACAGGCGGCAGCACTTCATAGATGTTCAGGAGGAGGATGCGAAACTGATGCGCCCAGTCCCCCCGCGGCTTTAGCCCCTGATTGGCGTTGGGACGACTGGCCCGAACAGACGGAGCCCGAAGATCTGTCGCTTCCGCGAAGGCCGGCCACGCCGGACTCGCCGACCGACCTGCGTGTGCACTCCGCGTAGTGGGTGCTCCTCCTGTCCCACAGGCTGCGCGCCGTTGAGCCGGTATACGAGTTCCTTCTTCATAGAGTCGCGCCACCGTCGGCCGTCATCGTAATGACTTGTTTTCGATGTTCCTTTTTTCCTTCTACGGCCTTTAAATGTATTTGTGAGATACTAAATCAACACTTGCTCTAGAAAATGTTGCAATGGTCGATGTTTTTGTACGTTCTTTGTTAGCCTTCTCGGTAAGACTACTGGCTCAGTCGCGTTTGGTAGTTAACTATTGATTATACGTACGCAAAAAAGCGTTCTTTTTATGGATGTTACAGTTTAGAAGTTTATTGTCGTGCCATTTGCATAATCGCAAGGCGAAGTAGTGCAAAAAGTTAGCCATTTTTACTCTTTTGTTTCGTCAGTAACAAAACACAGAACACGTTGCACAAAAGATATTTTATGATTTATTATCTCTTTGTCCAAGAAACGATAGAAAAACTTGTTCGTTATGCTTAACGTTTATTGATCTGGAATCGACGTCCTCCCTCGCGCCCGTCCAACTGTAACCGGAATCCGATCGAGAAGGCCGCGACATTCCCTTATTATTTCAGCGACAAAGGCTAGTTAACAATCGGTGATTATTAAGTATTGATTCGGGCGGGAGTTCCGCAGCCGGACAAAGACGTCGCCATTGTTCGCGCCCTGATACGCGTTTCGTTACAACCGGTTCATAATCACCCTTATTATACCCAATTCTCAGCATTTTCAATGGCTTCTTAAATTTTTGATAGTTTTCGTGATTTTATTATTACGTTTCCTAACGGAATTCACGTGTTGTAACCGATACTCTCACATAATACACTTATAGGGGATGATTATTTGAAATCAATGTAGCTTCGGCAGTAGGTAATTACTGATGAAAATAAGCTATTTCAAAGGACACGTCGACAAAAGACGAGCCGATCGGGCGCAGCGAGCTTTTGTAAATAATGCTATCTATAAAGTATTTATTATTTATCGTTTAGATTGTAGGTGTTCTATCAAAAGCATATATTGTGAAAACGATTACTGTTAATATTCTGTGTACATAGGTATTTAAGACAAATTGTCCGTCATAGATGATTGGATGTTTACGGTTAACTAATAAGTTATATGAAACATCACGGGAGATATGTGTGTATTGTTGTATTGAAGTAATCGTCCGTGGATGTCGAATACACGTCAGTGTTATATGTGAACTTCGGCCATGTACATGTTTGAATTGTGCTCTGTTAGGAAATATTATGTATATTCGTATAGTATTTAAGGTACAGTCAAAATATTTAATGTCATTGTATATACATTTAGTTTATTATATATGTAGTGAATTCGTTGTGCACATGGCCTTAGTGCTTAGAATTTAAAACCGCGAAGGTGTAGCTGGTACCGGTCGGAAGGTACGAGTGAACATTATTGCAATTTGTTCTACGGGTATTAGTTTCCTATTAGATGTAATGTTTTTATTTGTCATACGAATTCTTTTGATGCTAACGGTATTTGTTTTAAATGTTTTTACGCACATGATTTATAATTATCATATTTACGTATTTAAGCGATGATAATTGTTGAATTTAATATTATTTTATTTTTCATTAGGATTATGTATATGGTACGTGGATAGTTAGCGTTTTGTCTAGTGTAAAAAGTATAAAACGTAAAATATTTTTTTCCAAAGAAATAATTGGTACAAAATTGAATGTGTACAAATTTGAATGTTTAAATTTAGAATTCGTAATTTCATGTTGCAATGTTGTAATTTACGGTAGTTAGTGTAATGTTAGTTACGGGTGCCATTATCTACCTCATACGAGCGGTTACACCGTGCCAGGGTAAAGAGCCAAAGTACTTCAAATATTTTCTATTGTTCTCCTATATTGAGACAACGTGAAACACCAGGTTGACCCTATGATATCCGCCTACCGACAACCTACTACAAATGTGTCACTTGAGACTGAGTATTCCATACAATACCCTTAATATTATTACTTAATTTCACTTATTTTCCAATAAATGGCCTTTCACGAGTACCTCCCATTTTTACAATCTCACAATCTACTGTAGTATGCAATCATTTTGAGTTCCTATTTTGATGAATATTTTTAATTGTTTCATTTTCGAATGTTGTTCATAGTGTGTAATTAGAATAACTTGGTGCCATCTATTAAGAGCTACAATTAATTAAATAACTATATAAACACCAGCTACCTCAATCTACTAAATCAGGTGATCTTATAAATGTAACGTGAACAAAAATGTGAAAGTTGTTCCACATGTAATATTTATATTTCATAGGATTCGATGTCACATAGTTATGATACGATAAATATACTAATGTATTCCTTTATCAATGTCCAGTACATAACTATTAATAAAGAGATGTTTGTTATTTAAACGTGTTGTCTCATTACATCATGCGCTGAAGTTGTAGCCTCATTAAACGAAATAGGTAACAGGTAACATACCTGAGTTGCTTTTACTAGATACACTGGTCGATATTGGTCTAATGCCAGTTTCATGAGAGTTTACGGTCTATTGCCTACTCTTATTATATTATCCTTAAATGGATTTAAAGCTATTTGGATGTGAATGTGTAGCTCTCAGATATTTAACAGACTGATCCATGGAACGAATGGTAAATAGTTCCCGTTAAATTATGATGGCAAATCCATTGGAGTGAGTTGAAATTTCGGTAGTCATATTGAGTGGTAGTTAATGTAGAGGTAGATACACATTCATTCATTCATTTATTCATTTATTCATTCCTTAGTTCTGAACGAAGCGTGGTTTAACTAGTCACCAAATATTATAAGCTTAGTTAATATTCTCATAAGCACGAAATAGCTCATGCTGCAAGAAGAAGTAAAAACAACGAATGAATTCGATATCCTATCAAGATTAAATGAAACAGGTATTTATTATAACTGATTTTATCCTACTGTTGATATTACATTACATATGTATATCACAATATAAGAAAAGTGTGCAATTTCTTTTGTTCATTATACAAAATCATATGAGTTAAGGACTGAACATAATTGCACTTACAGTCACAAACAGAAAAACAGCGTAAGGAAACCTGAAAACTTTAGAACTCACTGTATTCTTCTGTAAGGTGTGTAAAGTCTGCCGGGCGAGCCAGCGCGCAGCGTGGCGGTGCTGTCGTAGCGTTTAATTTGGAGAATAACCTGTGTCCATCAGAGAAACGATAAGAGGGCTGATGATTGCTCTATTTGCACCACGCTAAGGAATAATAAAACTTAAATTGTGGCTGTTATATTGTGTGTGGTAGCTAAGAATCATACTTGAAAGCTTTTTGAAGTATTGTTTTTCACTATAATTTATGATTTATTGCAATCAGTGGGATAGATTATTGATATTAAAGCAGTTTCTACGACATTCTACATACTAAAGTACTAAACTAACATTCATTCAATAATACGAAGACTACAAAATCAAGATTATATAAATTTTTTCATATATGTCACATCGATAAGCTTTGTACTCAGCACGACGTTATCGTCGTCCTCACTAAGGTTTATTGTTAGAAGCAGAGCTGTCGCAAAGCTCACGTGTACAATTCAACATAGACTAAGCTGCGAATGTCGATGGACGCAGGTGCCGAGGAAGACCAAGACTCACCTATCTAGACCAAATAAATAAGGTCTGTGATAAACGTGGACGAAGCACGACAGGTGTGTAAGAATAGAGATATTTGGCACTCTGTGCTCTCTGCCTACCCCGCGAGGGACCTGGCGTGAAGATATGTATGTGTATGTATGTAGACTAAGCTTCACTGGGTACTTCTTCGTTATACATTAACACAGTCTGCATCTCACACATTTTGCATTGGGGACTACATCATCATACATACATTAACATAGACTAAGTTTTGCATTGCGCACTATCGATGATAACGAATTATAGACGTTGGATGTAGACATAGGACTGTCCAAACACCGCGGGTATAACTCAGCGGTAGTTATTGCAGGATGCCGCGGTATTGGCATCTCCGTGGCGACACACGCGCGGGAATTTATTAATCCTTGGGCCGCTCGCGGACAGCGGTCCGTATCGGCGATAATGAATTTCCTCATTCATTCCACGAATCAATTATACTTATAAGTAATTCCATTTGTGTTGGTGCCTCTATCCCGTATTAATATAATGACGCCACGGCTGAGCGAGTGGGTGGCGTTCGCTCTCTAGCAAGTCGAGTAGCGTTTGATAAAAGTTTATAAGACAGATATTAAAATTATATTTGCTGGTTTAAGAATTAATCGAGGGGTGATGGGATTTTTTCTTGTAATTATTAACTTAGTGTGCTACTTGCTTATTGTGTTCAGGTTTTTGAAATGTATCATTAAGATAATTATTTTAAAAGAACGAAGAATAAATAATTCATCATTCTTGTTTCAGTTAAGACAGTATGTGTTCATATTTAAATTTCAATTTGTCTACATCGAAAGTATTGTTGTAATCTAATATATTCATATAAGTAATCAATGTACTGAGCTCCTATAACAGATATTACATGTAATCGAATGAACATTTCAATATATTCCATTAAAGAAGTCGATTAATGATCCAAAATCAGTTAGCTGTAGACCGTTTAATAACACGTTTAGAATCGTTAAAGTGTAGATATTCAGTTTTTAAAACAGTAGTCGCAAATATTCCATGAAAAGGACGAAAGCGGGCGAATTATAATTTATTTGGAGAAGTGGCAACGAGCCCCTCGCCCCGCCGCCGACCTACCCTTTGCTTTCGCCCTTCGTTACGTACACACGCGAACACTGCTGCAACTCGCAAACCTTCACTATATTTTTAACTTCAAATGTCCGTGTAATTCCGGCTAATTAGTGGATAAAATTAGTACCATAAAATATATTCTTGATGGTTGTTGTCGTTCTGAACAGAATATGTATATATTTTAAACAAGTTTTCTAATTGATTCGCCTTTCTAATTGATTCGCCTAAGTACTCAATTTAATTTTTTTTCTATAAATATTAGTACTGCTGTACTTAGGATTTTAGTATATATTCAGTCATGGATATAATCTGTGACTATTGCTTTTAATTTTAAGAGTTATTTTCGAGAGCATTACCTTCAATATCAGTTTACAGTTTACTTAAGCTTTAATAAAGTGCACAATAGCAATTTACGTAATTACTACGTAACTACATAATCAACATTACATGTTAAAAGCGACAAGTAATAGTCATCATCATCATGATCATCAAACCGTGTTGATCCACTTCGGGGCGTATACCTCCTCTATTGAGCCCCATCGTCTCATGGCGTTAATTTGACAAAGACAAATTAAATGTCCATTTATTACCATGTGTGGTATAATATACACAATAACCATTTCTGCGATTGAAATTTTTACATTAAGATATCTGATTGAGCTGTAGTAGATATCAATATTTTAGTAGGTACTCTTACTGTGAAGATATTTTTTAATATAAAATATTGCAAAGCAATAAAAATGTAAATAACAGGTAAGTAGTTTAGAATACTTTGTCTTTTTATTATCATCATATTTTGTTTATCTTATTTTAATGGTAATTATATTTTTTTTAATGACGATACAATATTAACAAATGAAATAACCATTAATATGTGGTTTTTATACGATTAATATGTGTTAGTTATGGGCAGAGGAAGCGCTGTAGGTGGAAACAAAGAACGATTCGCACAAAATCTGCATGTCCGTTATTCCATAAAATATAATATTCACTAATTAAGTTACAGCGCTGCGGTATGGAACTTCATACTTTTCTGTTTTTTCTTTAGGTAGGTTGCGTTCAAAGGAGCTGCGGGGCGAGGGGCGCGGGCGGACGGAATTAAGAGGGAGAGAGGGGGAGGCCCGCCCTGGATACCGAGAGGAGTTTTAACCAATTAATTTTGTTCCTCAACGCAAACTCCGCTATATAATAAGGTATAAGTAGGCATTAACTGAGGCGCGCCGATAGCTGGCCGGGCCGGGGGCGACTCCGTCTCCTTGCCTCTTATAACGATGTTTTATTTCTTGTTAAGCTCTCCGTTTCTCCACTTTTAATATTTAATAGCATTTTCATGGCTCATGTTTATAGCGCACTTACGAATTCCCGACATTATTGATGTTGTTTTATCGCTATCATTGTTTGCCGACAGCTCCGTGTCCGACGTTACGATTAAGCAAATGTCCTCTTACGCGCGCTATTAAGCTGAGGTACACTACGTGACTTTATTACTCTACAAAAATACGAGCCGAATACGCCAAACAATTGTACAACATAACAAACAATAGTACCTACAAAAACAATAATAATAAACACATCATATTCTTACGAACACATGTCTATATTGCAAAAATCTTACACTGTAATAAGCAATTCTTAAAAAACTATACATAATATCCCGTAGTTACCGAGATTCTTAACCCCCTTCCCTTCACTTCTCTAACGATCATGAGATTGACTTATGTCGTATAGTTGGCGAGCGTGCCATATGGCAGCGCTACGTGTATATATATATACGTTCAACGGATTCACATAATTAACTAAGAATAGAGAAACAAATATAAAAAAAAACCTTATTTGGCTCGATTTAGAACCGTGACTAAACAGTGCAAAGGGGTTTTCTTTCTTCCATTCGCCCGCAGCTACGAAGATTTAAAAATAAGTTGCTTACAAAAACAACGCGCTCGCGCCTCCGCCCGTCAGCGGCTCGCGCGGCGATATGACGCTCTTAAAAAACATCTCTTAACAATATACATTGTGTTGTTAAAAAACAGAGACGCGCACGCCACAAAAAACAAACCGCAGAACAGTAATACGGTTAAAAAGCGAAGTGCAGCACGCGAGCCGAGACACCCTTTCCCTTTTGAGCGTCGCGCGCTACCTTTTTTATCTAAGTAGGGTACAGTTTTTTACGCCGCGATGCTACGTATAAATTAATAAACGTACGTGCTCATAATCTGCCGCTCGGAACACTTTCGGCTTTGTGTTTTTTATTATAAGCCAACATTCATTTGTTTTTGTACGTGGTGGCGGAAATGGTAGGTCTATTGATTAAGGTAGGTACGTCCGCCGCGCGGCGCTCGGCGACAGGTGCTCGGCGCTAAGTCTGCATTAAATTTAAATATCTCTTGCAGAATTAATGGTGGTTATAATGCAAACCGTAATTGTAACTTGTGCACGTTTTCGAACCATAAAAATTACTTGTAAGAAGAAATGCCATATTTTAGAGACGATTATTAAAATAAGGAGAAACTCAAAAGTTTATTAATAGGTTCCATGGTACAGAAACCTTTGTATAGATAATATGCAAGGCAAGGTAATTATTAATATTATTGTTGTGCAAGACAATAATTTTAATAGAATCTGTTTTCCTGTTTTGGCTGAATGATTTAAATGAAGCTATAAAATAATAATAAAGAATATAAAAAACACTTATAAATATTGAAACAATTCATATATGTATGTAGGTATTTGTTAATCATTTGAAAGAAAAATGAACAGCTTTTCAACTATTCCGCAGCTGCCTGTGTATCCGGTACCCACGGACTTCTGTATGTTGCATTCGAAATACCAACAACTTCTGCATACCGGAAGATGCGAGGGGAAATATTTTTTGAGCTTATAACGTAAAAGTCACATCGCTTCGCATAAGACGTAGAAACGATTTGACAGAACCGAAACCTTTTGACAGAACCGTACGTTTAGAAAGGTTTTGTATTTTTTTCGTTCATATGAAGTTGCGAAATTAAAGTAGGCAGTATTAAATGTAATAAAATGCAAACACTTGATAGTTGAAATTGTTTAGTTATAGTAAGTCTTGCTAAGTTTTCACAGTTTTATTCCTAGAAAAGAAAAACATACACAATAGCTAGTTACAAATTAGCTGCAGAAAATCTAATAGCGAGTCTCGTCTATCAGCGAGACGTCCGATGATCAAAGTCCAAAACATAATAACGTTGATGATCCGGCTCATTTAACTCTTGCACACAGATCTCTAAGGAATAGTTAGGAATTCATTAAATATCAATACAGGATTTTGAAATTTTTACATCTACTTATATACAGCAGACCACAACGGTTCTGGAACTCACTGTGGTTGCTGCAATATTTTCATTTCCATGGCTTAAATAGAGCTAATACATTAATATTGGACATGAAATTCCGTTTAATTCACATACAAACCACAAAGATTTTGTATCCCTCTGTTTTAGGCACTACATTACTTATAAGAAGTATGTAAAATATATACTGTACTGTGAGTTAACAAAAAGCTATAAGGTGAATGACGCAAAAACTTGAGTAAGCGTCAATGGTCCTGGATAAGTAAATACACGTGAATGCATTGGACACGCATTGTGATCTTCAGTCCCGGCGCTGCACGTGTGCGACGTACGAAAGAAACGAATCTCATCACATGTAACAATCAATTATGCGCTCTGCTTACCCTTTTTGTCACTTTATCTTGATTCATAAAATCGTACAAAAATGTAGGTCATTCAAGTACTTGAAATATGAATACCTACTTTTTAAGGTTCGCCTCAGTATTTACATCTTGTTGAAGATTTGTGTCCTACATAATGTTTTTGGATAATGGATCTGTTCTACAGTTATGGACGAATGGATTGATATTTGTTATTGTTGCATTTTAGAGACAAACGTAATGGGTCCTAGGATACATTTACATTTCGCTTAACATCGGGTGAGATTGTAATCAAACATCGGCCTATGATTCTTTATTAAACTAAACAATTTTCAGTTATGAAACTCTCTATGTACTCGTATGTATCGTATAACAGTTAATTCGTAGTTAGGAATTAATAGTAGGTATTTCATAAGTATACACACTTATAGATGCTAAAACCGTATCCACGTGAAAGCGTTAGTGTGACGGTATCAAGATTGTGCCAGCACTTCAATTGGAATAAAAAAAATACACCCGCGCCACGTCACGCGGGGACCTTTATTTTGATAGTGAATTCGGCTAACCGCCATCTATTGTCGCGTAGCCATCTGATTATTGATTTTTACGCCAAATATTACCTTTTCAAAACTGCCACAGCTCACAATTAAAGTTCCTTATAACGCTGTGTATTAATTCTCCACACAAAGGGATGGGATGACGATGATGCACTATTCCATTAATAACGCACAGAACTTGTCGCAATTCTGAATGTATTCAAAGAAATCAACTTTAGAGTGTATTTTGATATACCTATATTAGACGAATCATATAGCATTTACATAGGTGGCACTGAAAACAATTGACATACATGTATAAGTACTAGATCTTTATTATAACGAAGTTTTTAAAACTAAAATTTTGGACCTTTGCTTTTTAACGTTTCTGTTTTCCAATTTCGGCTTTTGAATTTGCATTGGCATTTGATTTAATATGGTATTATCTGCGGTTTGAGAGTTATATATGTAATACTAATTTTGGATTTTTGATATTGTGTCATTTTTACGTAATTTATAGCTAAGATTTAGAAATAAAAACATGGAACATTAGCATTGCAATATATTTTTTCATGTACCATACATGGTTTTAAGTATTTTAAAAATATAATATGTTCATGATATTTTATTAAATTTTAATCAAGTGTTTAATATTGAATACAGATAATGATTTAATTTACATACAGTCATAATATTAAATTAAAATAATAATAATAACAAGTTACAGGCGTGAAGTTACGTTTTTAAAAAGTATAATTTTTTTTACTTGTCGAAGGGAATATCAGATCATAGATGTTTGATTGATAAATGTAGAACATAGAGAAAATAAAGAGCTGGCTGGTTGCAATATAATGTCTTTATATTCGCAGAAAAAAAGATAGAAAGAGTTTCGCGCAAAATTGTTTGTTTACTAATCCTTTAATCCTCCGAGTATCACTTTGCGTTACATTTGCGAAGCATTAGAGCCTTTCACAATGCTTTAATGGCCACCGAAATTGTATATGTGTTGTCTGTGAGCGACGCAGCCGAACGTGGCCTCAAAGGAGTTTGTTTGCGTCCGCTTTGCATCAGTTGTTTAATGCAACATTGGCTACTGGTTTTGTTTGCGTTTAATCTGTTTGCAGTGTCCTTTATGCTATGTTTTCATAATAGGAACAAAGTGTTTGGCCGCCCATTTGATATAAATATAAGACTCGTTTACTTTTCTCCTGAACTATTACAAAGCAGTACGTTTTTTTGTTGTTTTTTCCCAGTACTGTCGTTCGGTTACTTTCTTCCTGATCTTATTTCTGACGGATAGGTGAGAGGTATGAAATACATTCATTTATAAGAGCATTTATGGCTAATATTGAATAGAGTGCTTAAACATATAACAAAATAAACATAAAGACATTATATGAGATGATGTGTCCCATGTGTGAAACATACGGCAAGTTTTGTCTTAGTAAATGTTACGGTGAAAAACATCCCATTTCAAAGTGGCAATAGACTATATGTATATTTATATTTGTAAAAAATTTTTATTTAACATTATGCGTTTAAAAAAACTTTGGATTTTAGTCAATTTGGTAAAGTGTTTTTTAAAGTGTGAATCTCTTATTGTTTTAATTTGTAAATTAATTATTTATGTTACTGTTTCAATGCAAAGTAATACCTGAATGCGAACTTTCATATTTCGAGGGATACTCGAAGCGTTTTGCTTAATGATTTAGTCAAATGAGTGAATGAATGAGTACAGTTAGTAATATTTTTAAAGCTTGTAATTAAGTATCTATATATCACTTATGTGATATACAGATACTTAATTACACACTTGGGGT